>CM051389.1:7392469-7492469 GCA_028015245.1 Cardamine occulta
TTGAATTATTACATGATTTAATTCATAGCTATTTTAATTATTAACATTCTATCATATCTTAGATGACTAATTATTTAGTTAACTCGTTATCACATTTCTTAAAATGAGTTATGTTTTTTCTGAATTACCATATAGTAAGGTTATGTTAACTCTTTTTATACGACTCTATACGATATTTAGCATGTTATATTGTCATTTTTGTTTGTGCTATACCTCTTAATGGTTCGGATGTCTTTGTATATTGTAATACCGTAATAGTATATTATTGGTTGTATATCCCGTTATATAGTTCTATATTATTGGCCCTTCTCCATCTTGAACACCGACCAATTGGAGCAACTTTGGCAACGTTCCACCCTGAGTACACTAGCATTTGAAAAACGGTAAGTCATTGCTTTGTTCATTATCTAAATTTATTTGATTATATTAAGATGATTAATTTATCTTTTTTTATTTTTAAATAGATACATCGTGGACTTGTGAATAACGATTCTCAATTCTGTGGTATGCACGTGGTTTCCTTAGTGGCTGTGGATGAGGAAACGAGCAAAGATATGTTCGTGCAAGAGCAAGTCATGGAAATAAGTTTGGACATAAATGATACATAAAGATCTCCTTGGAAGTTATGCTTGTTTACATACCCATTTCTGGTGAAGGAATCAACTCCCTTGTTCGGAAATACTTTAGCAACCCTAGTTTACTTCTCACAAGATTTTCTTATCCAAAGTTATTGACAAAATAAAAGGAGGATATACAAAGAAGAAGTAAGTTATCCAAAATCTAAAGCAATTTTCAATATCATATGGCAACTCAACTGCTTTGATCTAACTTATGGTAAATCGAAACATATGGAAGCTTTGAGGATCGATTGATGGAAAATCTGAAGTCTTCAAGTCAGCAGAATATATAGAGTCAAGGTTTCCAATCCCCATTGTTAGGATGGATGTTCTATTTTGGTTAAATTCAGGATTCAGTTTTAGTGGTTTTAAGATTTTGGTTATTTTTATGATTTGGTTTTGTTATAGTGAGGTTTATAACTCTT
Organism: Cardamine occulta; assembly: GCA_028015245.1. NCBI lineage: Eukaryota > Viridiplantae > Streptophyta > Magnoliopsida > Brassicales > Brassicaceae > Cardamine > Cardamine occulta. The sequence continues at coordinate 7,393,512 of CM051389.1, forward strand.
GTTATGTTCCAATGGTTGTTTCATTGATTTTAGGATTTTGGTTGTGTTTTTATGATTCGGGTTCTGTTACAATGAGGCTTATAACTTAATATTTTCTAATGCTTTTTTAGGATTCTGGTTCACCTGAATATGTTAGTGTACCCAAACTTTCATTCATCTCATCACATAGTATTTGCACATCAAACAAAAGAGACATTAACTATTAAAACCCAGGAGATTTGAGTATTGAAATCAGCCATAAACATTAACATCTATGTAGATAAATACAAAAACAACATATCAATGTTGGTCAATGATCACCAACAGTTTTCTACTTGTTAATCTCGTTATATTTCTATGTAATTGTCTATTCACGGACATATCACGCTAATACGATATTTCTCGTTCATTCTCTCCCTAATTTGGTAATTTAATATTCATATTTTGTTGCATTTACTGTGCAGTTACTTCGCCTTTTCACAAAGTAATTACATCACCGACAATATCGCTGAGAAGAACCATTTGACTTCACATAATCCTGAGTTCATTAAATGCTTCTCATTCTTCTGTTTGTAACTCACTTCCCACACACACAAGAGAATGTCGTTCGCAAGAAAAATGGAGACATATCCATTTTGTTCGATATAGTTTTAGTTTAAGCTAAATAATATTAGGAAAATAACATTCTTAACTTTCAAAGTGATAAATGTTAATACTTTAAACTTTGTAGTTACACTAACACTTTAAACCTTCAAACTATTTTTGCTAACATTTTAAACTTCTAAGTTTGTTCCCCTTGTTTTTTCTGCTATTAATCTTGTCGAAAGAGAATGAGAGAAACAAAAAGAAAATGAGTTTTAGAGAATGTAATTTGAAGAGAATGAGCTCCAAAATCGAAAATTGTGTCTGATCACTTGCTTTCTAGAGGAAATAAACGTAAAAGCACATGGGCTAAATACTTGTGTAGTTTTATTAATATAAACAGGCAATGCACGACGTTTATAATGCAAAAATAGCGTAACGTTCTATTTTCTAGCTCCATAACATCGTGCTGTCTTTATCCATGACTATGGACTATTGTCTGAGAAATGTCAACGTTCTACCGAATCTGCAATTCCCTGAAACAGAGCTAACTGAAACTCTCAATCCTAAAGAGGGTTAAACCCTAAGCCCTAATTTGACAAATTAGGTATGTTTTATATCATTTCTTTCTTCAAATTACTTAGCTTTTTGGTGGGTTTAGGAGTCTCCTTTGTATTATTTATCACAATTTTCCCAATTCTTGGGGTTTATAATCGATACTGTAATTGAAAATTGCAATGTCATATGTTGAATCGATGCTAATGGTCTAAGAATTTAAGTGTGTATTAGAACCAGTTTGCTCTGCTATTCAAACCAAACTCATGTGTAAGTTCCGGTCTTTATTGGTGATTACCCACTATGCTATGTTATTGGTGATTTGTCTTTCAAGGAATCATTTTTAACTAGGAAAACTCCGTAAAAATGAGCTCAAGTTAACAAATTTGAAGTAGTTTTGGATCAATGAAGATATGGTGTTTATGATAGGTAGCAAGTTAATGTGGGATAATGAAGTTCTTTTGAATTTTTTTGCTTTAGAAATGGAAGCAAATAGAGAGAAATATGCTGCTGATATATCTTCCATAAAGGAAGCTCATGAGCGTATTAAGCCTTATATACACAGAACACCAGTGCTAACATCTGAATCGTTGAATTCAATATCTGGAAGAAGCTTGTTCTTTAAATGTGAGTGCTTTCAGAAAGGGTGAGTTTTACTACTTACTAATGCTTTCTCTGTGAAGATTCTTATCGGATATCGATCATTTTACTTGTCTGTTTTATTGTTAAAACAAGTGGAGCTTTCAAATTCCGTGGTGCGTGCAATGCTGTTTTATCGCTTGATGCTGAACAAGCAGCCAAAGGAGTTGTAACACACAGCAGGTTTTGTTTCCATGCTAAGAAAGATCAATGCTTTATTGTTTACTAGATATTGATAGACTTAAATAGTGATTGGTTAGTTGATGATATTGTGCACTTGTCTTCATTTATTAGTCCCTTACTGTTGAATTGCATCTACCAGTGGAAACCATGCTGCTGCATTGTCTTTGGCTGCAAAGATTCAGGGAATCCCAGCATATATTGTTGTACCAAAAGGTGCTCCAAAGTGTAAAGTTGATAATGTGATCCGTTATGGTGGTAATGTTATATGGAGTGAATCAACAATGTCTTCTAGAGAAGAAGTAGCTTCAAAAGTTTTGCAGGAAACAGGTTCAGTTCTCATTCATCCATATAATGATGGACGCATTATAAGGTATTTTTCTATTTCGATATTCGTGTTTCATATGTATGTTTCATAGTGCATATTAGGATATAAACACTATGCAATAGGTAACTTCTTTGTATTAATTTGGGCTTCTCTGTTCTTTTATGAGATAAGTTTTTTTTTCTGCGATAAATGATGAAACTGCTAAGTAATTTTTTACTAAACGTTTAGATTGTGGTTCTTTTAACAGTGGTCAAGGTACAATTGCATTGGAACTGCTCGAGCAAATCCAAGATATTGATACTATAATTGTGCCGATAAGCGGAGGTGGTTTGATATCTGGTGTGGCGCTTGCTGCCAAATCGATTAAGCCGAGCATCCACATTATAGCTGCTGAACCCAGAGGAGCTGATGATGCAGCTCAGTCTAAGGTCGCTGGTAAAATCATCACTTTACCTGTGACTAATACAATAGCAGATGGTCTTCGAGCTTCTCTTGGAGATTTAACATGGTAATTTAAGTCTTACTCTTAGAGGATTCAGGTCTATGAAGTGTATATAGAAACATCAAATGGTTCAAAATCTGTATCTTTGCTTTTAAAAACGTCTATTTGCTATCAGGCCGGTCGTGAGGGATCTAGTAGACGATGTGGTAACCTTGGAAGATTGCGAAATAATCGAAGCCATGAGAATGTGCTATGAGATATTGAAGGTATCTGTGGAACCAAGTGGAGCTATTGGCCTAGCAGCAGTTTTATCAAATAGTTTCCGTAACAATCCTTGTTGGAATGATTGCAAAAACATAGGGATTATACTCTCTGGAGGTAATGTTGATTTGGGCTCTCTATGGGATTCATTTAAGAGTTCAAAGTAAACATCTTTGTTTATTGCATTTTTTTCGTTTAAGGGTTCAAAGTACATCTTTATTTATTGCATTTGTTTCATTGCTTCTTGTTAATTGTGATCTATCTTTCTTAATGGATATATACAAATTTTTGACGACAATCACATCTTGATTCGTTCTTGTTCTTATTATAATTGATGCTAAGGTTCACATCTTATCTAATCTACCCAAATTTCATCTATCTTTTTTGAATTTTTTTCCCAAATTTCATCTATCTTGGGGGTTGTTATTAATTTTTTTTTTGAAACAAATTGCCATTTGGTATTTCTTTTGTTTTGTAACCGACCAGATTGCCATTTGTATAGAGTATGGTGAAAATAATGTACTGAAGATTTTTTCATTAATGTTTTTATGATAAAATCTACCACAATTGTTTTTTTATAAATAGTTGTTTTTTTAATGAACAATTTTGTGGAAATGAAATAAATTTGTTATCTTTTTGTATATAAATAGTTTTTTATAATTACACTTCTTAAAATTTATTTTCATCCACTAAAACTCTTCAGACTCTATATAAGGTTCATTCTTCTATATCAGAAAACACTTTCTTACAGCATATATACACAATGATATAAGGTTTTTGCTTTCTCTCGTTTTCTATCTTTCTTAGTTAAATTTCTAATCACTTGCAACTTTGCAAGAGTTTAGAGACATGTACATATACACACACAGAGATCTATATGTTTGAGTCAAATTTATGATTTTTATTTCTTTGAAATCTCATATTATTATTAATCCTCAGAAGATAAATATGTCTATGGATGATTGTTCAAACATAGAAGAAAAACGCCTTACATAATCTATTTACCCACACAAGCTTTTCAGAAAACTTAAGAACAACAATTTTCCAATTAAATTCTTTGATCAGCATCACTTTTGTTAAATTTGTTAACTCTATCATATGATTGTATTGTGCTATATTTATAAGTTGTATTAATCAATCATCTTTTGTATGTGTAGTAGGATATACATTTTTGGCGAAATGGTCGGAAACAATGGTCGATCCCAGCTCCAATGGGGTACAATGCAACGTAATCTTTTGGTGAAAATCTTTATGGCGCTCGACATGTTGGATTTGCTGAAGAGTGTGACTGGGGTTTGTCAATCGTGGCGTAAAGCAGTTTATGAATCTATCCTATGGAGAAAAGTTGATTTCACAAAGTTCTCTAAGTATCCAGAAATATCTAGCGCTGGACCATTCTGGTTGGACCAGTGTAGCAAAGGAGGGTTTATGCACCTCATGGAGACCATCGCTGGTTACAGTGGCAGTGCCATCACTACTTTGTATTTCAGTTATTCTATCTATTTGGATGAGGATCATTTTGCATTCGCTGCAGAGAGGTAACCTATTTCTTATTTATTACTTTTTCATTTAGTCGTATTTTTAAAAATTTGTTGTCGATTTCGGCTTGGTTATATAATTACCTCATTTGCATTATAATAAAAGTTTGAATATCGACCTAAATGAAGACATATCGATATTTTGTTGCTTACTTCATGAATAATGAATAAATATTCGAAATTTTTTTGCTTCCTTAATGATGATACAACTTCTGATAAAATATATTTCTTGCATGGCGGTATTATTGATCCAACATACAATTTTAAGATATGGTGGTCCATTAGTTAAGTCATCTCCTTTTAAAGTTTTAACTGATATGATCTTAACTAGTAAAAGATAGGTTAGGTGATTCAAAACCCTTTTTGCAAAACTTAGCACAAGGGAATAAACATAATAATCCTAATTATTTTCTCTCTCGGTGGTGCAAGGTTTCCCAATGTAATGCATCTTCTCCTACCTGGTTGGCATAGCAATCAAGAACCTGCATTCTTGAGGTCTCTTTCACGATGCAAAAAGCTCGAATTGATAATATTCTCCTGCAATTACAATCCTTTGAGTGTAATACAATGCCTTGGCGGAAATTGCTTGAGTCTAACCAAAATGAAGATCTTATGCACCTTTGATTCGCGAACCGCCGATGCCATTTTAAGCTACCTCCCTAACCTGAAGGTCTTGAGCCTACGGGCTTCCATGATCTCCAAAGATGCTCTCCTCCACCTTGTGAACACTGCACCGGGGCTCAACTCTCTCAACATCTCCCATTGCCTTGTTTTGGACGTGAACATGTCTCCTATAGAATGGGTGAACTCATCAATTGAATTTATCTTCTATTTTTTTTTTGTTTTTCAAAATATATAAATTAGTAATTGAATTTATTTTTTTGAGTTCAAATTCAACTGTCTAAGTAACAACCATACTTCTTTAAAGATTTGACGGAATAGGTTGTGATTTCAGGTAACCGCACTCCCAAGTATTGAGCCTAATATAAAAGCAAAGTTAAGGAGTTTTGAGAGGTTTGTGTGGTGCGACAGGAGGACTTGCCGGCGTTGTGTGAGGATGTTCCAAGAGGACAACGGAGAAAACAAACATTCGGAGTTTCAAGAAGATATATGGCGTAAGGATGAACTCACTGAATTTAGTTAGTGAATAATTAATAACCAATGTACTAATGATTGATCATGATTCTAAGTTATTAGATAATCGTAATAATAACATAAAATTAATAAAGCCAGTTAGTTTCTCTGGTTGAGAAATTACTTTGCTTACATCGGATTCAAATAAATTTTCATAGAATCAGTAAGAAGTATATCTAAGAGATGTTGGTACAAAACAACTGAGAATACCAGTTTTTAATACCCTTTTTTTTTTTTTGTGAAAATTTGTACCGATACAAAGTTATCAATCAAAAATAGGAAAAAGAAATGAAAAAATAGAAATAAAGGAGCTCTAACAAAATCTTTGTCCATCTAAATCTTTTTTTTTTTTGAAATTGTTAATTTTTTTCTACTAGATTAATACCATTTTTTGAAAAAAACCCAGATAAGCATTTAGATACAACACTATGATGAAGATTTGAAGAAGAAACTTTTTGATTTTAGACAGTTTAAAGTAGGTTTTTATCTTGATGAAAGTCACTTTGAAAATTTTAGAATACGTTTTCTAATATTCAGATTACGTATTCTAACACTTGTACATGTTCTACGAAATTTAGATTATGTATTTAATGACTTGTACATATTCTGCGAAATATAGAATACAATTTTAGAATATATATTCTATAAATTTTAGAATTCAACTTTTAGGAAATTTAGAATAGTATTCTACGGTTTTTCATGTTCTAAAACAATTAGAATATGTATTCTAAAATTTAGAACATGTATTCTACTAGATGTTCATGCTCTACATTTAGAATATGTATTCTAGTAAGATTAGAATACACATTCTGATTTTTTTTTGTAATTTTATTAGAGATAGAAACTGAATATAAAAATAAAAAAAAATTGAATAATTTTTGTAATATATTTTAAATTTCGTAATATATTTTTGTTTATTTATAAATATATATATATATATTTCATAATATATATTTTTTAAAATAAAAAATAAATTTCGTAATTTATTTTTGTAATATTATAAATATATATATATTTGTAATATTATAAATATATATATTTATATATTTTGTAATATATTTTTGTGATATATTTTGTAATATTATAAAAAATATATATTTCAAAATATATTTTTGTAATATTATATAAAATATATATATATATATATATATAATTCGTAGTATATCTTCGTTATATATTTTGTAATATTATAAAATATATATATCTGTAATATATTTTTGTAATATTATTAAAAAGAAAAGAAACTCTTCCTCAATCCCACGGGCAGGGATTGTACTCTCTGGAGGTAATGTTGATTTGGGCTCTCTGTGGGATTCATATAAGTGCTCAAAGTAAACATCTTTGTTTATTGCATTTTTTTTCACTGCTTCTTGTTAATTGTGATTTGTGCTGGCAATGCTACTAACAATCAATGTTTCTTATAACGGATATAAAAATAAAGTGACGACAATCACATCTTGGTCTGTTCTTGTTCTTATTATAATTGATGCTAAGGATCACATCTTATTTAATCTCCCTAAATTTCATCTATTTCGGGGTTAATTACCTTTTTATTTCTTTTGTTTTGTAACCGACCAGATTGTCATTTGGTATATAGATTATGGTGACAATATACTATAGATTTTATCATTAGTGGTTTTTGTGATAAAATCTACCATAATTTTTTTTTGTTTATAAATAGCTTTTTTAATAACGAATTTTGTGGAAATGAAATATTTTTTTTTGTATATAATTAGTGTTTTTTAATAATTATGTTTATTAAAATTTATTTATTCACAAAAACCTTTAGACTCTATCTAAAGTTCATTCTTCTATATAGGGGTTGATTGATTATGACTGTTACTATATGCTTTCGTTGTAAGCATTTGATTTTAGAGGTTTTTGCTGTAGAAATTGTTGTAGAAATTGAGACTTTAAATATTTTTAAAAGTTTGGTTGTTAACAAAACTGTTAACAAAATTGTACTGTCATATAAATAATTGGTTTAGTAACCGAAAACTTCATCAAGTAATAGGAGAAACTAAATAAAATTTGAGCGAATGTGTTTTGCTTAGAAAGCTTCCGGATTATGAAGAGAAATATTATAATGAATGTGGTAGATGCTCTTCAAATAATCTAAACGGTGTTTTACAAGTTTTCACTTCAAATTAGGTCCAAATCGGTTATTAAAATTCTGAATGATATTTTCTTTATGAATATTACTAAAACGGCCACATATGTTGCCATGATTATGTTGCTCCATAGTCACATATTCAAGAAATAAACTGAAAGATAGAATTAGTTTTGTTTTTAGATAGAATATAATAAAGACTCGTTACTTTATTTATTAACAAATGCCACAAAATTGTGTATGTAAAGCATTACAAATTACAAAGATAAACTAGTTAGATGAAAATAGTTTGTGAAATTTTGTTGTCTTAGAATGCAGAGGTTAGGTTTTTATTTGTTTGAAATTGTTTTAATTTTTAAAATATGCAGAATATATTTTGTAATGAAAATATTAAAAAGATATGTATATATACTATATATATATAGATATATTCAACTGATTATATTAATGAAATAAACTGATTGATAATTAAAATAGTACTATATTTTAATTTATTAGTTACTAAAATTATATTTATGTAAATAATTAATAAAAATATATTTAATACAATTTATTACTAGAAACTATTAATTAATAGTATTTAACCTTTTTACAACAAAATATAATTTAAAGTAGTCACCTAGATTTTATTCTAATTGTGCTAAATAAAATTTTTAATTTCTTTATTAGTTTATTACGATGGAGAAAGGGAACACATGTGAAAAAATAGTTTTGAAATAAAAAAATTAATGTTAAAAACAATTAATCCTAAAACCATTTAAAAGTCTCGTTTCTTTGGCTTTGAAAATAAAATTTCAGAACAAATAAAAACACTAGGCAGTTAGGGACGGTAGAAACTTTAGAGAAAAAATGGGGAGTGAAAAATCTGATTGTTTGAAAAGTAGCTGTGAAAACTTTGAAATTACCTAAAGTTCTCAAATCTTGCAACCAATCAGCCCAATAAAGTTTTTTTTTACAGCATACAAAAATATACACAAGTACAAATTGATATACGGTTTTTTTCTTTCTCATTTTCTATCTTTCTTAGTTGAATTTCTGGTCACTTCAAGTATGCAAGAGTTTAGAGAGACACACACATATCTGCATTCTCTTTTCTTTGAAATATCATATTATTATTAATCCCTGAAAACGAGTATGTATACGAGGGCCGGCCCAGGCCCAATCTCATATTACACCTCAAGCAAAAAACCCATGTACATAAACAATAATAGTAAAAATTGCAAAGTTTAATCAATAAGTTTTGCGTCTGGCACCAAGAGGAAAGAAAAGAGATCCAAACCACTGCACTACAAACACTTTTGTTAAAAATGGTGTCCTAAAATTATAGATATCCTTTTGGTGCCTAAAGCACCTGCTTGCTCTGCTTTACTCCAGGGCCGGACCTGTGTCTACGGATGATTGTTCAAACATAGAAAAAAATGCCTTACAAAATCTATTTAGCCCCACAAACTTTTCAGAAAAATTTGGAGCAATAATGTTCCCATTACGTCCTTCTTGGTTTGCTTTGATTGTCCGCTATCTAACTATAAATTTATAAAAATCCTCAGCAAGGGTAACATGCAACATGATGTTTTTGTAAATATTTTTATGGCATTGGATATGTTGGATTTGCTGAAGAGTGTAACTGGGTTCTCGCTCGTGGCGCAATGCGGTTTATGACCCTATCCTGATCCTACGGAGAAAAGTTGACCACAAAGTTCACTAAGTGTCTAGAAATATTTCGCTATTGGTAAAACCAAAGTAACAAAGAGAGGTGTATGCACCTTATAGAGACCATTGCCGGTTATAGTTGCAGTGCTCGTGCACGTCCTCTGACAGGAGAACAAAGAAATGATCGCACTGCCATTGTAACCGGCGATGGTCTCCATGAGGTGCATAAACTTCACTTTGTTACTCTGGCCTTACCAATAGCGAGATATTTCTAGTTTGTAGTCAACTTTTATCCATAGGATAGGCTCATAAACCGCCTTGCGCCACGAGCGACAAACCCCAGTCACACTCTTCAGCAAATCCAACAGATCCAGTGCCATAAAGATATTCACAAAAACATCATGTGCATGTTACCCCATTGTGACTGGGATGGACCATTGTCACTACCACATGAACGACTGTTAACATCACTAAGATATAAGCTTCACGTCGGATTAAAATTAACTCAAAATACTTTATGGCAGTTGTTATTGCGTCTGAACAATGCCGGTTATAAAAAGTTTTTGGCTTTGGTTTAACAAAATTGACGTTATTTTAAACGTCTAAAATTAAGCGTCACTTTGATTATCTTACCGTTAATATAAAGTTACTTTAGTCAACCGATGAAACATGCAAGTTTCTACTTTTACATCATTTTTTGTGAATTAGAAATTATATCTTAATAAAGTAAAGCATTGGAACAGACAATATATAATACTTCATCCGTTTCAAAATATAAGATGTTCTAGATAAAACTGCAGAGATTAAGAAGTTGTTTTTACTTTAAAAATAATCATTTACTATATAAAATAAAACGATTCGGCTAAGTATGAAAAAGTCAGAAAAATACTTATGGTCACACAAGATTCAAAACGCAAGGAGTATTATATTTTATGGCAGTTTTTAAAGCGTCTTAACAATGCCGGTTGTAAAAAAATTTGGCTTCGGTTTAAAAAAATTGACATTAAGTTTAACGTCTAAAATTAAGCGTCACTTTGATTATCTTACCGTTAGTATAAAATTACTTTAGTTAACCAATGAAACTTGCAAGTTTATACTCTTACATCATTTTTATGAATTAGAAATTATATCTTAATAAACTAAAGCATTGGAACATACAATATACTCCCTCCGTTTCAAAATATAAGACGTTTTAGAAGTTTTGTTGTGTTTCAAAATATAAGATGTTCTCACATTTCGATGTAATTTTTTACTTTATTAAATATTGTGTGACCAATAATAATTTACAGTATTTTTTATAATTGAGTAAAAATAATTTCTTAATATGCGTGCTTTAAACCAAAACGTCTTATATTTTGAAACGGAGGGAGTATATAAGATGTTCTAGCTAAAATTACGAGAATTAAATAATCATTTAATATATAAAATAATTTTTTTTAGCTAATTATGAAAAAGTGTGCAAAATATTTATGGTCACACAAGATTCAATTAAGTTAAAAGGAACATAAATATATAAGAACATCTTATATTTTGAAAAAGAAGGAGTATTATATTTTTTGTATGTTTCCAATGCTTTAGTTTATTAAGATATAATTTATAATTCATTAAAAATTGATATAAAAGTAGAAATTTGCAATTGACGTCGGTTGACTAAAGTAACTTTATGCTAACGTTAAGATAATCAAAGCGACATTTAATTTTAGACTTTAAACTTAACGTCAGTTTTTTAAACCGAAGCCAAAATCTTTTACGTCAGGCATTGTTAAGACGCTTTAACAACTGACGCAAAGTTATTTGAGTCAATTTTAAACCGACATGAAGGTTATATATTAGCAACGTTAAAAGCCGTTCATGTTAGCGGCAATGGTCCATCCCAGTCACAATGGTGTACAATGCAATGTGATGTTTTGGTGAAGATCTTTATGGCGCTTGATATGTTTGATTTGCTGAAGAGTGTGATTGGGGTTAGTTTGCGATTTATCCTATGGAGAAAAGTTGACTTCACAAAGTTCAATAAGCGCCCGAAATATCTGTCTGCTGGTCGATGGTAATAAAGGGATTTAACACCTCATGGAGACCAATTGCCACGGGCTATCACTTGTTTGTTCTCCTGTCGGAGGACGTCCACGAGCACTGCAACTGTAACCGGTGATGGCCTCCATGAGGTGGATAAACCTCCCTTTGTTACTCTTGTCTAACCAATAGCGAGATATTTCTAGATGCTTAGTGAAATTTGTGGTCAACCTTTCTCTATAGGATAGGGTCATAAACCGCATTGGCCCACGAGCGACAAACCCCAGTCAAACTCTTTAGCAAATCCAACATATCCTGTGCCGTAAAGATATTCACCAAAACATCATGATGCATGTTACCCCATTGTGAATTGGATGGACTATTGTCCCTACAACATGAACGGCTTTTAACATCACTAAGATATAAGCTTCACGTCGGTTTAAAATTGACTCAAAATACTTTATGGCAGTTTTTAAAGCGTCTTAACAATGCCGGTTGTAAAAAAATTTGGCTTCGGTTTAAAATAATTGACGTTAAGTTTAACATCTAAAATTAAGCGTCACTTTGATTATCTTACTGTTAGTATAAAGTTACTTTAGTCAACCGATGAAACATGCAAGTTTCTACTTTTACATCATTTTTTGTGAATTAGAAATTATATCTTAATAAACTAAGCATTAGAAAAGACAATATATATAATACTTCCTCCATTTCAAAATATAAGTTGTTCTAGCTAAAATTACGGAGATTAAGAAGGTATTTTTACTTTTAAAAGTAATTATTTAATATATAAAATAAAAATCAGTTAATTTTGAAAAAGTTTGTAAAATACTATTGATCACACAAGATTCAGTAAAGTTAAAAGGTACATAAAAATATAAGAACATCTTATATTTTGAAACAAGAAAAAAAAAATCTTAAAACATCATATATTTTGAAAATTCTTCAACTTGTTGTTGTTGTAACATAACTTTCTTGGAATTAAGTAAAAGTGAAATAAATTATATAAAAATGCAGAAAATGACTAATATTAGTTACCTTTCAAATTACAGCTTTTTGAGACACTGCTTGATTCATTGTTTGTGCAAGCGTATCCTACAAAATTTAGTAATCCAAAATGAGAAGAGTGAGACAGAGTATATATAATCATAAACAAAAACTCCATTGGAAAGATGTCTTTCAGTTATAAAACAATTATGCAGAAGATGAATAATGTTTGTTACATATACATATATGGAACATCTTAAATTGATAGAACATGAATCTCTTACAAAAGAACACTAACTCACTTACAGAGTACACTAACACCCACCAAGGTACATGTTCCAGCTCAAAGTCTAAGTGATCCAAACAAGGATTGTAGAACTCTAAAAAATCACCAAAAACAAAATAACATTGCTTCGGATGATCTTGAAAAAACAGAGCAGTTAAAAAATATATTCTTGTAAATAAAAAGCCTATACTAAGGCTTAAAAAACAACTAAAGCATCTTAAACTTTCAAACTAAACTAAACATCAAATACAACATTTAAAAAGGAACAGAGAACTAACCACATAAATTTTTGTTCTCTTGCTAACTGACTTCTATTAGATTTCACTTGCAATGCAATAGAAAGCTTAGCTAGACTCAGTCAATGTCTCTCTCCTCGTTCTGAAAGATATGTGTTGTTATCCATGTCCATATTCACCTAGAAACACATACTAAAAGTTCCAAATAACTATGAAAATCAATACCACATACTTCAAATATATGGTATTTAGTAATCTGTACTTACATATAAACAAAAACTTAGTGAAAGCCATTACATATTTTTTCGTTTGTATCTTATTTCTCTTTAAAGGAGATCAATCTCAAAGCATGACGAAAATTAACTAAACTAAAGGGTATGATCCAAAACAACCATGGGAAACATGCACTACTTAATTTTAAGCAAACATAAATATGACATTGAATTGGAAATAAATATCACTAATCATCGAACCAAATCCTTTATATTAAAGCAAAAGACGTTTAACAAAAGACTTATTCAAGTTATGAATTCTGAAATTAGGGATTTACTTCTGAAAACCACAAATTTTTTCACGAATGCATCACAATCCTGAAACAAAATTTAGAATTATTGTTAGAATGTAACTATTTAGTCAGAAACACAACGAAATTCGGAAAATTTCTAGCATACAAATCATCGATCACAAGCTATCGACAAAAGAAGTATCAGAGATCGAGAAAAGAAAACTCGAATCGAAGTGAGATCTGCTTTTGCCTAGTTGAATCTGAACCGCGGTAGAGACATGATCAATTTCAAAATTCAGAAATTGAAATTGTTAGAATTATTGTTAGAATTAAACTATTTAGTCAGAAAAAAAAAATTCGGAAAATTTCTACCATACAAATCATTGATAACAAGCTATCGACAAAAGAAGCATCAGAGATAGAGAAAAGACAACTCGAATCAAAGTGAGATCCGCTTTTACCTTGTTGGATCTGGACCGCAGTAGAGAGATGATCAATTTCAAAATTTGGAAATTAAAATTGTTAATTGTTAGAATTAAACTATTTAGTCAGAAACACAACGAAATTCAGAAACTTTCTACCATACAAATCATCGATCACAAGCTATCGACAAAAGAAGCATCAAAGATAGAGAAAAGAAAACTCGAATCAAAGTGAGATCTGGTTTTACCTTGTTGGATCTGGACCGCGGTAGAGAGATGATCAATTTCAAAATTTGGAAATTAAATTGTTAATTGTTAGAATTAAACTATTTAATCAGAAACACAACAAAATTCGGAAAATTTCTACCATACAAATCATCGATCACAAGCTATCGACAAAAGAAGCATCGAAGATAGAGAAAAGAAAACTCGAATCGAAGTGAGATCTGCTTTTACCTTGTTGGATCTGGACCGCGGTAGAGAGATGATCAATTTCAAAATTCGGAAATTGAAATTGTTAATTGTTAGAATTAAACTATTTAATCAGAAATACAACGAAATTAGGAAAATTTCTACCATACAAATCATCAATCACAAGCTATCGACAAAAGAAGCATCGAAGATAGAGAAAAGAAAACTCGAATCGAAGTGAGATCTGAACCGAGGTAGAGAGATGATCAATTTCAAAGCAATCGGAGATGCAAGTTACAAAAAATCCGGTGGTGAGGGTTCAGATCCGGTGATGAGATGTGGCTATTCGTTTTTCCATTTTGAAATTTCAGAGAAAGAAAAATTATTAAAACCTAGCTAAGCATATTCTTTTAACTAATAAAATAATATTAGATTAAAATTGAAGTCAGTTAAGTAATGACATCAAATTGCTTCTTCTTTTTTGTTTTCATGTCGGTTTGGAAACAAAAGTTTAAAAAGTGATATCTTCTAAGAGCATCACATCTGTAAAAAAACCCATTAGAGTCTTTCACTATTATAATACTAATACATTTATTATAATTTAATTGAATAATTTAAATATAAATTAAAAGAAAAACATACACTAATGATATAATGACAAGTGGCAATATGATTTTCTATGTCATAGTTTCTCTAAAAAAACGGTTCTCAAATTCTCTCACCCTTTTTTATTATTTTAATGAGGAGAGACTCATTGAGATATTCTACTAAAGTTGTTCTAATAATGTTTTGTAATGGAAATCCTTTTTAAATTAAAATACATCATATTTCTTTCAACCTTATAAAAATTATAAAATATTAAAATATTTTTTTCATGGTATAACACTTCGAGGGAGGTAAGAGCATTTCCATTAGTAGTATCTAATGGAGTTTCTCCTTAATAAAAATTTAAAATATAATAAATAAAAAAAGAGGAGAGAGGTTGAGAATCCGTTATGTATAAAGAAACTCATGACCATGAGATACTCAGTTGTCCACTTGTCCTTGATTCATTGGTTTAATTTATTTTAATTTATTTTAATTTTAATAATTTAATTAAATTATGTAAAAAATAATTATTATTTTATTTTTGAGAAACTCTAGTGGGTTTCTCCCTACTCTGGGTACTCTAGTAACTTCGGAATATGCCAAATTTCTCTCAAGAAAGGCAATTTTTGGTGAAACAAAAACTTTATCTCTCTTCTCTCACTCATATAATTCATAGGGAGACAAAGATTTTGTTTGTTTTGTCTTTAAATATCCTCAATCAGATCTATTCCGATTTTAGTTTTATGTTTCCGACTTGTTCAGATCTAAACTTTCGACTTTATGTCAATAAATTCTGACTTGGATGTCAGTTTTAGTAGTTTTTAGGTTAATCGATCATACCTTTAGAAGAAATTCGATTGATTGGATCAAATATCATCTCTCATCGCTTAGATGAAATGAATTATGGTGATTGGAGTGTAGCTATGTCCATCTCTTTAGATGTTAAGAATAACCTTGGATTCATAGATGAAACTCTAGCTCGTCCCTTAGAAACAGATAGGAATTTTCGTCTGTGGTCTAGGCGTAACAGCATGGTGAAATCTTGGTTGCTCAATTCTCTGTCTCTTTAGTTCTATCGCAATATATTACATATTGATGATGCTGCAGATATATGGCGTGATCTTTTTAGTCGATTTCATATGACTGATCTTCCACGCACATATAATCTGACTCAAGAGATTCAAGATCTTCGCCAAGAATCCATGTCCTTATTTGAATATTACACTCTTTTGAAAACCTTATGGGATTAGTTAGATAGTGCAGAGGAAATGGATGATCCTTGCACTTGTGGAAAAGCCACTCGTTTGCAACAGAAGGCCGAGAGAGCTAAGGTAGCAAAATTTCTTGCTGGATTGAATGAGTCATATACAATTGTTAGAAGACAAATCATTGCTAAGAAGGCTCTTCCTAGTTTGGCAGAAGTTTACAACATTCTAGATCTAGACAATAGTCAAAGAGGATTCTCAAATGTTGTTGCTCCTTCTGCTGTTTTCCAAGTTTCAGAAATACACTCATCTTCTATAGCTCCTCTTGCAGTTATATATGTTCAGAATGGACCAAACAAAGGTTGTCCAATTTGCTATTTCCGCAACCGAGTAGGTCATATCGTAGAGAGATGCTACAAGAAGCATGGTTTCCATCCTGGATTTACTCCCAAAGGAAAGTTTTCTAATAAAGTTCGTAAACCTCAACCCATTGCTCCTCAAGTTACTTTATGTCCAGTCATTGATAAGCCTCCAAGTTCTCTTGATAGTTTTCTTGGAAATCTCTCTAAGGATCAGATACAGAACTTCATTGCTGCTTTCACTTCTCAACTTTAGAATCAGTCTGTATCTAATCCGATTGAAGCAAGGTCATCCCAGTTAGCCTTGGATCATTTTGGTATCTCACTTTCTCCTTCAACATATTGCTTTGTTAGAATATTGGCAGTATCACAACATACTCTGTCCAATGATACATGGGTGGTGGACTCTAGTGCTACATATCTTGTATCTCATGACATAAATCTCTTTCTTTCATTAGATACTTCTGTTGTGAGTTTTGTGAATCTTCCAACAGGTCCAAATGTGAAGATTAGTGGAGTAGGGATGATTCAAATGAACGATGACATACTTCTCAAGAATGTCTTGTTTATTCCTGAATTCATACTCAATCTGCTCAATATCAGTTCTTTGACAACTGATCTTGGTTCAAACGTGATTTTTGATCCTTACTGTTGTCAAACACAGGATCTTATCAGGGGGTTGATGATTGGACAAGGTAAACACATTGGAAATCTCTATTTGCTTGACACACAAGCTCCATCAGTTTCAGTGAATGCAGTGGTGGATGTTAGTATGTGGCAAAAGAGGCTGGAGCATCCATCTTACTCCAGATTAAATGTTATCTATGAAGTTTTAGGAACTGCTAGGCATAAGAACAAGAAGACTGTTTATTGTCATGTTTGTCACTTAGCCAAACAGAAGAAGTTGTCATTTACCTCAGCAAATAACATTTGTAATTCAACCTTTGAGTTGTTGCACATTGATGTTTGGGGACCCTTTTTAGTGGAAACAGTGGATGGTTTTAAGTATTTTTTTACAATAGTTGATGATCACTCCAGAGCAACATGGGTTATTTACTCAAGACTAAGAATGAAGTAATAACTGTGTTTCCTGCTTTCATCAAACAAGTCGAGAAATAGTACAATGTTAAAGTGAAATCTGTAAGGTCATACAATGCTAAGGAACTAAGTTTTATAGAATTTTACAAGAAAAAGAGGATTGTTTCATATCACTTATGTCTGGAAACACCAGAGCAGAACTCAGTGGTGGAAAGGAAGCATCAACACATTCTCAATGTGGCTAGGGCTTGAATGTTTCAGTCAAATATGCCTTTGTCATATTGGGGAGATTGCATATTAATAGCTGTGTTTCTTATCAACAGGACACCATCTCAGTTGCTATCAAATAAAATACCATATGAGCTGCTTACAGGAAAGAAACCAGATTATACTCAAATAAGTACATTTGGTTGTCTTTGCTATGGGTTTACATCTCCTAAGCAGAGACACAAATTTCAAGCCAGATTAAGAACATGTGTTTTTTCGGGATATCCGGCTGGATTTAAAGGATACAAGTTGTTGGATTTGGAGAGTAATATGGTTTACATATCGAGGAATGTTGAGTTCCATGAAGATTTGTTTCCTTTGGCATCATATAAGAAGCATAGTGATGACATTGTAGATATTCTCACACCAATGGATTCTTTGCCTCTAGGTACAATCATTCCTTCTTCTCTTCCATCACCACAAATTTCTCCATCAACACAAATTTCTACTCATAGAGCTAAGTAACCTCCTGCTCATTTAAATGACTATCATTGTTATTCCTTAAACAATGATACCACTCATCCCATTTCATCTTCTCTTTCATATTCAAAACTCTCACCATCACATATGTTATAATCAATAACATCACTAAAATTCCAATCCCTCAATCATATTATGAGGCAAATAATTCCAAAGAATGGTGTGGAACAATTGATAAGGAAATTGGTGCTACGGAGACAACCAATACGTGGTATATTATGAGTTTACCACTTGGAAAGAGAGCAGTATGTTGCAAATGGGGTTTTACACTAAAATTTCATGCTGATGGTATTCTTCAGCGATACAAAGCAGGGTTGGTTGCTAAAGGTTACACACAGAAAGAAGGCTTGGGATATACTGAAACATTCTCTCCGATTGCAAAAATGGCAATTGTAAAATTGTTATTGAAAGTTTCAGCTTCTAAGCAATGGTTTCTTACTCAGCTTGATATTTCTAATGTGTTCTTGAATGAAGATTTGGAGGAAGATATATATATGAAGTTACCAGAAGGATATGCTGATTTTAAGGGAGACATTCTGCCTAAAAATGTTGTATGTCGTCTAAAGAAGTCAATCTATGGCCTCAAACAAGCTTTTCGTCAATGGTTTATAAAATTTTCAGAGTCATTGCTGCAGTTAGGCTTCATTAAAGGTCACGGTGATCACACACTATTTGCTCACAATTATGGAAATGAGTTCATTACAGTGTTAGTATATGTTGATGACATTGTGATAGCTAGTACTACACAAACAGCTGCTACTCAGTTGACAGAGGCATTGAAACAAAGTTTCAAGTTAAGAGAACTTGGTCCTCTTAAGTATTTTCTGGGTTTGGAAGTTGCTCGCACTGCTCAAGGTATTTCCTTATGTCAAAGAAAATATGTCGTAGAGTTACTCACTTCTACTGGGATACTTGCTTGTAAACCTTCTTCTATACCTATGATACCCAATCTGCAGTTATCTAAACGAGATGGAGAGTTATTGGAGGATAGAGAGATGTATAGAAGCCTCATTGGCAGATTAATGTACTTAACTATAACACGCCCTGATATTACATTTGCTGTGAATAAGCTGTGTCAATTCTCTTCCGCACCTCGCATAGCTCATCTTGCAGCAGTATATAAGGTGTTACAATACATTGAAGGTACAGTGGGATAAGGTTTATTCTATTCTGCATATACTGACCTCACTTTGAAAGGCTTTGCGGATGCAGATTGGGGTTCTTGTCCGGATAGTCGGAGATCAACTACTAGTTTTATAATTTTCTTAGGATCATCACTCATCTCTTGGCGATCTAAGAAACAACTAACAATCTCACGATCTTCTGCAGAAGCAGAGTATATAGCTTTAGCCTTGGCGTCTTGTGAAATGGCATCGTTCTCCACTCTGTTATCATATTTACAGGTTCAAATACCAATTCCTATAATGTTTGCTGATAACACTGCAGCAATTTACATAGCCACCAACCCTGTTTTCCATGAGTGTGCGAAACACATAGAGATTGATTGTCATACGGTCAGGGAGAAATTGGGTAAATGTCTTATCAAGATGCTCCATGTTAAGATTGAAGATCAAGTGGCTGATATAATAACAAAAGCTTTGTTCCCTCATCAATTTGATCATTTAATATCCAAGATGAGTCTTCAAAATATATTCAGCTCATCTTGAGGGGGACTATTGAAGTC
This sequence comes from Cardamine occulta, assembly GCA_028015245.1. Classification (NCBI taxonomy): domain Eukaryota; kingdom Viridiplantae; phylum Streptophyta; class Magnoliopsida; order Brassicales; family Brassicaceae; genus Cardamine; species Cardamine occulta. Next base: position 7,413,391 of record CM051389.1, read on the forward strand.
TGTATAGTGGTTTAGCTTAATTAATTGGTTTAGACCGGTTAAATTAGCATCTATCATACATGTATATAATACTCGAATATGTACAGATTGTGAAATAATGAAAATATCTTCATAACAAACATCTTTCTCGATCTTCTTCTTCCCCTTGATTCGTAATACCTTCTTCATCGGATTGATCCCCTTTGGAAGAGAATAATATCTTCAGTCTTACCTTTCGAAAGCCACACCGTCAAGCTTAGTGAAGAAGACGAGAGATTGGAGCTTCTCTTGGAAGGAGATTCGAGAATATGAGATTCAAAGAGGCTATATATTAAGATTTCGGCGACCTGCTGTACAAGATTGGCGGTGGTTAGTTTTAGCCCGGTTACGGTGTACCAGTGATGGCAAATCTCAGGCACTAACTTCTATTCTTCATCACTTTTCTGTGCAGTTCAGATGTTGACAGGTGTTAGCATGAGGAGACACATGTTAACCATAATTCTTAGTGAAGGGTTAAATTGGGCCTAATTACTTAATTCAAGTTGTAAGGGTTTCGGGGTAGGGTTACGATCATTTTTGCTGTAAGGCCATTAATGGACTATCTTAATTAATATAGTGGTTGACAAAAAAAATAATGCATGGTATCGTACCTGTGATGCCACCATTTTCATTGCATGATACCGCGATTCTACTTTGCTAATATTTTTCTATATGACATGATTAGACCTAAAATTGTGTTTCAGTTGTAAACACTACCACTATAAGAGATTTAAAGTTTAACGTCTCTTTAGTAAACGACACATAAAGATAAAAAAAAAAATGGATTTAGCATCGTTTACTAAACCGACGTAATAAACCGACAGTTCTTTACTAACCCAAATTTTTAGGTTTACATGAAGTTTTCGTTCATCTCTTGATTTGATTGTAGTTCTGCGATTTGAGTTTTTTCTTCTCCATCTCTGGAGGTTCGCTTCTCCAATAGCTCATCAATTTCTTTGCATTTGTTGTGTTTATGACAAACAATTCGATTCTAACAATGATTTACAAATTTCATTGAAGGATTAAGCGCAGATCAATATCAATCTATGTGTTATTATTAGAAGACTAAGATCGGAGGAGAAAGAGTTTGTTAGAGAGAAGAAATAGATTCAATAAACTCATCTTATTCAACTTAATCTCAACGTTTACATCTGATTTCTCTTACATAATAAGAGTGATTTTTGGTTTACAGACATTGAACTGACATTTAAACCATGGTTAACATAAACCAAGCTTTAATCAATTCTCATACTCTAATATCCCCCCCCCTAAGATGGCGGTCATATTGAGAGCAAAACCATCTTGGATATGAGAACATGAAAATGAGTAGGAAACAATGGTTTAGTAAACACATCTGTCAGTTGTTGATCTGTTTTGACATGTAAAGTCTTGATTAGTCCACTTGCGACAACTTCTCTGACCTTGTGACAATGAAGACCAAGAAACTTTGTTCGTTCATGAAACACAACATTATTAGCTATATGTATAATAGCTGTATAATCACAAAAGAAAGCCACTGCTTTTGATTGAGGAGCCTGCAATTCAGTAAGAAGATTCACCAACCAGATTACTTCTTTTGCCGCAAAACTCATTGCTCTATATTCAGATTCTTCTGAAGAAAGTGAGACTGCAGGTTACTTCTTGGATTTCCAGGATATCAAGGATGAACCAAGAAACATACAATAGCCAGAAGTAGATTGACGAGTGTCTTTGCAAGATCCCCAATCAGCATCAGTGAAAGCTTTCAAAACCAAATCAGAGTCAGCTGAGTAAAATAATTCCAGTCCAATGGCTCCTTTCAAATAGCGAATACTTTGTAAGCTGCTTGTAGATGAGAAGATTTTGGAGCTGATGTGAATTGACACAACCTGTTTACAACAAAGATAATGTCCAGTCGAGTGATTGTCAAATACATCATTTTTCCAACTAAGCATCTGTATAATTGTGGATCATCAAGAAGTGGCTCATCACTGTCTTGAATTAGCTTGAAATTGGGATCCATATGTATGCTGGATGGTTTACATGCTAGCAAACCTGTTTTCTCAAGAAATTCAAGGGTATATTTTCGTTGAAAAACAGAAATACCTTTAGCTGATCTTGCAATCTCTAGTCCAAGGAAGTATAATAAAGAACCAAGATCTCTGAGCTTGAAAGAACTCTGCAAATCTGTCTCAAGTTGAGCAACTTCATCATCGTCATTAGCTGCAATGATGATATCGTCCACATATACTAACATAACAACATACTTTCCTTTAATATTCCTCACAAACAATGTATGGTCAGTATATCATTTTTGAAATCCAAGCATTGTAAGAACAGAACTGAACTTCAAAAACCATTGCCTAGAGGCTTGTTTCAAACCATATATAGATTTATTCAACTTACACACATCATTTGGTGGCAATGTTTCTCCTTCTTTAGCTGTATATCCTGGAGGAAGATCTATATAAATTTCCTCATCCAGATCGCCATTTAGGAACGCATTGGAAATGTCTAGTTGATTCAAACTCCATTTCTTGGCAGAAGCTACAGCTAGAAGAGTCTTCACTGTAGTCATTTTTGCAACAGGAGAGAAGGTATCAACAAAAGCCACACCTTCTTGTTGTATATATCTTATAAATGTACACTAAGTCGATGTACACTTCTCAGCTACCTTTAGAAGATTGTAAAAGTGTAATCACTAGTTAGGAGAAGGTGTACAATAATAAGTGTACACATTTAAAAGTGTACACTAACCTAGTGTACACTTTGTCAAATGGCCTTACAAGATTTTCAGTGTGCAAACAATAAATAGCAGTAGAAGAAGGTGAATAACGGTAAGTGTACACTAAGAAAGTGTACACAAAGAAAGTATACACTTACTTAGTGTCCACTTTATCGAGAGAGTTTGACAAATAAGAAGGTGAAAGTTTACAACAATAAAAGATGAATATAAACCCTAAAATGGAATTGGGTTTGAAAACATATGAATGATCTGTTACGGGTTTTTGAAACGAGGAATATATACCTTAACAAAGAATAGAGAACCCAAACATATGAACATTCAGTATGTTATTCGTTATAATTTTTCGAAAGCAAAAATCTATACCCTAACAAGGAATAGGGAACCCAAACATATGCACGTTCACTATGTTATCCGTTAAAGGTTTTTCAAAGAATGGAATCTATACCCTATAAGGGAATTGGAAACTTAAACAAATCAACATCCACTATATCGTGAGCAACATGTTTTCAAAGCAAAGAATTTAATTTAGTAGATCTATATGAAAAGAAAGTGTACAGTTCTGAGTTAGTGTACATGGTAAGAGTATGTACACCATTATATCTCAAACAATGTTCTATGGTGTACATCATTCTATCTCATTCATTGTTCTATCTTATATATACATTGTTTTATCTCCTTATCACGGTCTTTGTAATAGATTGATTGTTGTAGTTATTGAAAGTAACTAAAATTTGATATGTTTTCTTAGAAATGAAGAGTGATGGGTCGAAAGGCTCTTTAACCCTTAATATTTTTCTGATATTAGAAATGGTCTTGTTTTTCGATAAAGATGGTAAAGAGGAATTGAATATAGCTTATGTGATAAATACATTGAAAAACGAATGATGCATGCTAGATAAATCTCTTTCACATGTTGCCAACACGAGATTTCACATTTTTCTTTTTAAAATTTGTGATGGGCATTTATTTAGATGAAATGGATTGTTTACTCATTATATTCCATTTTCTAGTGTGGTGCAAAAGAAATGGATTTAGGAAGAAATGGAGAACTGAAAATGGAATTCGATCATCTTTGAAAAATAAAATAAAATACAAAAGAGGATTCTCAGATCTTTTTCTAATGTTCTTTCTGATTCAATTAATTTTTTATATGATGCTTAAGTATTAGAGAATAGCAACTGTGTTTTAGAATGCTTTTATGAGATAAATCCATATGAATTAACTCTTCTTGTCTATCCAACTCACATGAGACCCAATACCACATAAATAAGACCACTTGTGCTCATCCGTCGAATTCCTATTTTAATTACAATAACATAAACGTTTTACCCTTGAAGGTGAGAGTGCGTCGGCCGTCACATCCTTGCTTCAAAGGAAACCGATAACTGGTGTATCTTCTCACTTTAACGAAATCCGATGATCTATAATTCCATATCTCAGCCACAAAACATCATCCACAGTGCCCTAGTTCTTCGTATCCTTCTCCGAATCCGTTGTCTTCAAAAATTCCTCGATTCCCTTGTGATCCAAACAGTAAGACGCGATTCTGACACCATTGTTTTCTTCAATTGTAAGGCGACTTCTCACTCGTAAGTAGAAATCACTCTTCTTGGCGCAATGGACTCTGATTTGATGCAAGGTTAATATATAAACACAATCTTCTACATCATCAATTAGAATCGAACCAATGGCTAGATCTGTTAGACATTTTAGTTTCTAAATTTGGTGAAGGAACAAAGCATTAATAGTTCCGGTGGAACTTACTTGGGAGAAATCCAGATTTGAAAAAGTGAATTCTCTAATTGAAGAAAACCCCTAACCTCTAATTTTGCGACCTTGAATTGCAAATCTTTGATTCTCAGCAAGAAAAAAAACAGAGGAAAAAGAGAGCTTAGAGATATAAATTGACAGTTTGACAAAAAAGGAACAGAGGGAATAATCGATGAAAAGGATGGAGGAAGAAAGAGAAATTGATGAAAAAGATGGAGGAAGAAAGAGAAATCCTCTAAGACTGATCTCTACCTTGGACGATAATCATATGATAAACCCACAATTTTGATGCTACATTGTCATTGGTAGTGGGAGAATTAGTAGAGATGAAAAATTTGTGATAATGGAGAAGATGAGATGGGGAAGATTAAGGAAAATAAACACAAAATTCTCTCTCCTTTTTATTGGATAATGAGATTATTTGTAAATATGAGATAATGATAGGGTCTGGTTGCCAATTAATACAATATCTTCTATTAGTAGAGCATTAAAAAAATATCTATATTACAAATTTTAAATAATAAACTGTCCAAATAGCCAAATATGTTTGAAAAAACTGTCTATTTGTCCAATTAACTCTAAAATGTAACACTACTGGGACAAATGTCATCTAGTGGAAACACATGTCAATTTTTACATGCATATTTATTAAAATCAACTTAAATTTCATAATTTTTGGATGCGCATCAATAATTTTTCTTTTTTTTTGAGGATTATTTATTTAAATTACACACACTTTTTCGAGTTTTCATTTTAAACCTTTAACCATTTTTATTTATCCTTTTTTACCTTTATATTCCTCAACGGACGTGAATGCTAAAAAAGCTAAGAATGTTTCAGCCTCAGGAGAAGAGAACAAGAAGGCTTATTTTCAGAGACTATGGAGTGAAGAAGACGAGATCTCTCTGTTACAAGGAATGATTGATTACAAAGCTGATACTGGTAAGAGTCCTTATGATGATATGAATGGGTTTTTCGAATTTGTTTAGAAAGCTATAAGCTTTGAGGTTAGTAAGGTTCAGTTTGGTGATAAGATTAGAGGGTTGAAGAAGAAGTATTTAGGTAAACCTAAGAAAGGTAAAGAAGTGATTTTTACAAAAGCTCATGATAAGAAATGTTTTAAATTGGCTAAGTATATTTGGGGATCTGATGGTTTGGGTCTTCAATCTGCTGTTAAGTCTCCTGTGCAATCTAAGAAGAAGGTTGATTCAGTGGTTGAATCTGCTACTGTTAAGTCTCCAAAGAAGATTGAGAAGAAGAAGATGGATTCAATGGTAGAAGAAGATAAGGAAATGTTGGGATCTGATGGGATTGTTCTGGAATCTGCCAAGTCTAATGGGAAAGTGAGAAATGTGGAGTCTTTGGAACCTGATAATGAAAAGGTTGAAGAAGATAAGGAAGTGTTGATTCATGGAGGTGGTTCAGAGTCACCAAGTTGGTTTGAGAAGTCTTTTCTTGTTGAGTCGATTACGAGTTTCGGTGTGGATGAACAGTCTGTGAAGCAGAGGTGGAGCAAGGTACCGGTGGAGACGAAGAAAAGAATTGAAGAGAAGTTGAAGTTGGTGCAGGCTAAGGAATTTGAATTGTTGATGCTGAAGACGGATGTTTTGAGTGATGCGACCTCTGTGATTTCTGAAGCCATCTAAGAACAAGAACAAGTCTTTAGATGTATAGGTTTATCGGTTTTTAATCGCGGTTTTTAATGGAGATGCAATGCCTCTTTGTTATCAAACTTGGGATTTATCTTTCTGGTTTTAGTTCTTTTTCTAGCTTGTGGAATTTTATTAGTAAGGAAGACAAGTGAAGTTGTCTAAGTATCCTTTTGGTCAATGGTTTATGAGAAAAGATTATATAATAAGCTTTTCATTTTTACTTGCTATTTGAAATGTTTGATTTGGATTTGGAGATGGTTCAGGTTCGAACTTAATCAAACTAAACCACCCAAATTCTGATTACGTTCTTAAACATTATTTATATTCATTTAGAGAAATACATAAACAGAACACATCCATGATTAACCTCCCCATTTCAACCACTTCACAATCCTCCAAAAATGCAACAACTTCACAACCACTTTCTTTATATATACACCAATTACATCAATCTCAAATACCATCAAATCTTTTCTTGCAAAACAAAACCAAGAATCATCCAAAACAAGACATCAATCCTCCAAAATGATCAAACAATCACCATTCTCAGTTACAACATCAATCTTTCTTATAGTTGCTTTTTTTACTGCAACAACCGCACTCGATCCTGTGCCTGAAGACCCGATTTTTGAGCTCTATATGCACGATATACTCGGTGGAAGCAGTCCGACGGCAAGACCCATTACTGGTTTGCTTGGAAACATCTACAACGGTCAAGTACCGTTTGCTAAGCAGATTGGTTTTGTTCCTCCCCAGAACGGTGTAGCCATACCAAATGCAAACGGGGCAATGCCAACGGTTAATGGTATCAACGGTATTCCTTTAGGTACTGGTTTATCCGGTACAGCGTTTTCTGGTCAGAATCTGAATGGGATTCAGACACAGTTGGGTCCTGATGGTCTAAGTCTTGGGTTTGGAACGATCACGGTGATTGATGACATAATCACATCTGGTCCTGACTTGGGATCTCAGCCACTTGGTAAGGCTCAAGGGGTTTATGTTGCCAGCTCAGCAGATGGAAGCACACAGATGATGGCTTTCACAGCTATGCTTGAAGGTGGAGAGTACAATGATAATCTCAATTTCTATGGAATTTATAGGATTGGAAGCGCCATGTCGCATCTGTCTGTAACTGGAGGAACCGGAAGGTTTAAGAACGCTATGGATTTGCAGAAGTTAGACCGTTGATTCCTGCGGGGCAACACTTTGTCGATGGAGCTGAGATGCTGTTGAGGATCATTGTCCATCTGAAATACTGACAAAATTATGTTCAAAACTTGTGAATGAATTTGTGAAATGTGTGAATGATGACATTGTTAAAATGAAAATGTTTCCTTCTTGTGATGATTACAACAACTATCACTAGAAATTGGAACCAACACTATCTGATTTATTTCTCTCATGCTTTGGTTCCGATAAACATCGTCCATTCAGCTCAGAACACTCCAAAGAATGTGGCAGCAGCAAAAACTAAGAAGAGAGCTCCGCCTATATAGCCCACCTGCATCAAAAGTGTCACCAACTTTTCATCAGTTTGTGAGCAATTTGGTTCCTGTGAATGGACCTTGTGTAATCATTTGCACGTACCAGTTTCTCAGAGATATAGTTGGCAAGGAATGCGCCGCCCATGATTGCAAGTAATGTTGCCACTAAGTGTCCGGCAATTGCACCACTCGCAACTCCCAATGGAGACTGTAACATAGATTTGAAAAAAAAAAGAGAAATGTTAAGGATTTGGTGAGTAAAAATTTGTGGTGTTGTTGTGGGGTAGTCTGGATCAAACCTGTGCAGCACCAAGTGCAACAGTTGCAAGCATTGACCGATCTCCCCATTCCTGATTAGATCAAAGAACCACCAATTATCATAAACTGGATGGTTCAATTAAGGTTCTGTACAAATGTAAACAATTTTTTTTTCTTTCTTACCGCAAAGAACACGAGGCTGAATGATTTCCATAGGATTTCAAGTGGGTTTGTGAGCTTTTTGGACGCCTTTTCTTTCACCAGTTCCTCAGCTTCAGTGTATTCACCAAGTTCTTTACCGCTTTCCACACCATTCTTGGCTTCAGCTGGTGGAAGATCCCATGCCTCCTTAATGGATTTCAATCCAAAGAACATGAGAAGCGCAATTGCAGCATATTCTCCTATCGGTAATGCTGTTCAAGGAAAGAGAAGCAACCATCATATATTTTCCATAGAATTGGTTTTATTCTTATGAGCAAAGTAACAACTTCAAGATTAAAAGAAGATGAAGAAGCCTCGAGTAGCTTACTCGTCTGGAACTGAGCAGGCACGGATTGAAATATCTTGCCAATAACAACTGATAAGATAGTCATCAAAGATAAAGCTCCCATTGAACCTAAAAGGACCTTGTCAAGAAATCCAAGGTCAATAACATCAGTATTCACCAAAAAGATGTTATGTGCCGTCAAATTATAACAAAAAGACCATAAGAGAGTGAGAGAGATATATTAGATGACAACGTACCAGTGTTTTCTCGTATTGCATGGCCAACAACGCAGCAATGAAGAATGTCTAGCCAACCAAAAATGACAAATATGAGAGATCAAAAGCTCCAACATTTGGTGAAGAAAATAATGAGGAAATAAATCGTACAACAACAACACTTAATCAAGAACTTGGGTAACATAAAAGAAATCTAAAGGAGGCATGCTTCAAAATAGCAGCTACATAAATACATATATACCTTGTCTCCAATCTCGGAAACAAATATCAGTGAGAAGGCTGCTGTGAAGCCTGACTTTGCTACCGCTGCTAAAACTGAGGATGGTCCTCCCTTTACAAAAGTGATTAGAGAAAACACCAAACCGCAACTCAGTAGTACAAGTGCTATTGATAAAGAGTAAGGAAATGGCCCTTGAGGTTTTAAGCTGCAGAAAACAATGAAAAATACAAGGATCATGGATCACATATGCATTTCAAAAGAGAAATAGAACCACAAGCTTCAATTAACTGTACTACACCCATAAATTTAGTAACGGAAAATTCAACTTCTTACGTTATTCCTGATTAAGTACGCTATGTTTTTGAAAGACCTCGAAACTCACATATAAACACCATAGCACAATATTCCCAACTTAGTATGCTTTCTTGTCAAAAATAACAAAAGATACATATATGCACCCTTAAATGTTGCTTGCTCATACAGGAAACAAGGATAAAGAGATGATAAACTAAAGTGCCACACCCAAAATACCAGCAAATGTTGATAACATATATCCAAACGGACCAAGCCACTACGGATTCATCTCAATATATTTCACACTTGGACACAATTTTCAGTGGTGAACCTTCACTGCAAATATTGTTTGCAAGCTATTGTATATATTCAAACCGACTAACCGTTATGATACTCCTAAAATCTAAACAGTAACAAATGTTGGTTCCCTGGCTAACAAGAAGAATATACTCATAAGTAACAAACATATAAAGTAGAAACCTTTCTGATGAAGTGGCATTAGATTGATCAAGAGAAGAACTTTGAGATCCATCCTCCTCACTACCACTATAGCTCCCAGACCCAACACCAGCATCTGAAGCACGAACTCTAAATTTTCCGCAAAGCAAATCCAACTTTGTTCTCCGTCTACATCTTACTACAATTTAGTTAGTAAATCAGTAAGTTCCTTCACACTAAACACCAACACAATAATCAATCAGCTGAAGAAAACAGAAATGTGTAAATCAAACTCTAAAATTCCTCAACTCTGAATAAACAAGTAATACGAAATCATCAACTAAGCTAATAATTTCACAATTAGGTGAATTCAAGCAGCATAGTAGAGTTCTTTGGTGAATTCATAGCATAAAAATCGAAACTTGGCTCCCAAAGTCATAGGAAGAGTAACTTACAAGTCGGAAAAGTGGGTTTTCTTGAACTCATCGGACAAGGTAACGATTCGGATACAGACAGAAACGGGAGTTTCCGTATTGAAGATACAGCTACTGTTGCTGCACAATTAGCACTCTTGCTCAAGCCTATTGTGAACCTCATGTTCTTTTACTCTGAATTTATGGAAGCAAAGAGTTTAGTGAATCATTGATTTGGCTAATTCAGTTGATAAACTTGAAACCCGGAAAGAAAGATTGAGACTTTCTTCGGATTTGTACTCGAATCGAAGTAGAGAAGAATGGGATTGGTGATGGAGATAGGATTGCAATTCGAGTTCTTACAGAGATCTGCCACGTGGGTTGTGAGCACTCGAAGATAAAGAAACGTCATCGTTTTGTTACGAAGAGAAGTGATAATTGAGAAAGTACCGTTAGGCGTTAGGCTCGTTAAGTAATCAAAATGTATTATGCATGATTCATGCAACTCTTGTTAAGATTTTTTTTTCCTTTTGTAATATAATAATTTTTTTGTTTTGTCAACTTTTAATATAAATTAGCTAAAAAGGATATATTTTTGGGTCAATTTGCCAATTGGATCATATATTTGAAATTAATTGGAAAAATAGGCGATTCACTATTCAAAATTAACAAATTAGGAAAAATAGCACTATTTACAGATTTCTCTCTCACCTCTACCATCTATTATAGACATGGGCGTTCGGTGACTATGGAGATCATAAATATCAAGAAAGGCTTGTAACATAACACATTCAAAGTGGTTTATTGCCAAACTTGTACCAGTCTTCATAGACACTTTTAATCATTGTTGTGTGCATATGAGTGTTTCAATCATATATGGAGTCAAAGAGGTCCTATATGGATCTAATATCCTACCACTCGTACTAAAAGCTGATTCGGAAGCAGCTGTAGACATTTGAATAGCTAGAACATCTCTAGCTAACTCTGCAAGACCAGATATTTTGGTGTGTTCTTCTTCCACCAAGACAAAACACATAGTCCAGTCCTAGATCATTGAATTGTCTTTTACATATGTGGAACAAAATTAAAGTTTGACTTACCAATTCTCATGTCAAGACTAATTGCGCAGCAAGATAGGAAATTTCCACAAAGATTATTAATGCTATCTTCAAAGATTTTACCTCACAGTTGTGGTGTGAGTTAATCGCTGAAACACTCTAAAGCAATTAGTCTTCACAAGAGATTAATTGCTTTGCTTTTTCAAAGCCGCAAATATAATTCTCCAGTTGTATGGTGGAGGTTAATCGAGATCAATGTTACTAATTTAATACTCATTTCGTTTCACAAAAATAGTAGTGGTTTAAAGTTTTTGTATACAAATTTAAAAAAACTACTATTACATTTTCTGTTTTACTTCTTATTAATATACTCTATAAATGTTTTAATTAGTTAATACATTAAAACAGTAGAGATAAAATTGGAACTTTATCAAAGATCTATATTAAATGTAAAACGACACATATTAATGAAACAAATTTTAAGTTTTCAATGACACTTAATATGAAAGAGAGAGAGAGATATTAGTTTGGATATACATTTTCTTGAATTTCTAATACACAAGAGTCAAGACATAATATTCTTTTCTTTTTAGTTTAACAAGAATTACATTTATTTTCTGTATTTTATAAAATTTTTAAAAATATAGATCTGCAGTTGGCTCATACAAAGTATTGGTGAAATTGTTCTGATATCGATATGGTGATCCAATGACTCGGAAAAATTTCAGAGTATGTTTGTTATTTATGTATGTAAAAATTTCAGTAACTCATATGATGAATAAATAAATTGGTGAAACTATTCAATACCATTAAATATTGTTTGTGTGGAATTTAATTGGTTGGGGTTTAGAAATAGTATGTCTACAATGGATGATATTTATTAGTTGGTAATAAACCACTTTGAAAGTGTTAAGTTACAAGCCTTTCTTGAATAGTGACTAAATTGGAATACATAAAGATGTTGGAAAGTGGAAACAGTGATATGTTTGCAAATTACTCTATCAAAATCGTAACATATTTTCAAGTGTATCTGTAACAAAGTTAAAGGACCCAATGAGACAACACCAAAAAAAAAAAAAAAAAAAATCTTTCCGATTGATTAACCCGTTTAACAAAATTTTTGTGGACGCAATTGTATATGTGAAACTAAAACCTAGATAAACCACAAAAGTAAGACCATTAATAAAGCTATAGAGACACTCATGTTTCTATAAGCTCCAGATTCATCGGTGTTAGTAGTAGTGGTTCCCTCTGGATTAAGTCCACCGCCACTTATTCCAAACGGTGATGCCGTTGTGCCTGATGGTGGCCTCAATGTCGTTGTTGGGCTGTTTCCGGCGGTTGTTGTCGGTGTTCCTCCCACCGTTGTAGTCGAAGCTGTCCCTCCCGAGTTTCTGCTATGGCAAAACCAATTTATGAGGATGAACACATTTACTGAAAAAATTTAGTTAATTAAGAAATTAATGTATTAATTACGTCCAATTTTAAATTGGTGGATAATATTAGTTTTGATTTATAGGTTATTTATAAAAAACGAAGATAGAAAAACCTTTTCTTACAATAAATCATTTTATAAATTATATGTTTTTTAAAATTTTATCAAAAAAAAAGTAGAGGTTTTAAACAAACTATTTTATCAGTAAGTGGAAATGGCAAATATAAACAAACTATTTTCCCAGGAATCAAGAGTGTTTAAAAAATGTAAATGCAACTTATCAACTTGTATAAGCTTGTTCGTCACGAAATCTCTAAAGTGGAACACTCGAACTAAAGCTCAAGGACACGCTTTTTTCTTTTCTTTTCTTTTTACCTTTTTTTCAAGAGTTTTCTGTGTTTTTATTTTCTTTTATCTTAGACAAAGTTGAGACAAACGAACGGAATAAAAACAGAATACAGAACTAGTTGGGTCCGCATATGCAGACATGGATCTCTACCGTTGAAAGGGTTACTCGTGAAGATCATCTAACGGTTGAGAAACATTGGATGTGATATACATTCAAAGACATCCTACGACGCATGAAATAGAATCACATATTCTCAGTCAAATGAATGAAAAATTCGTGCGCTCGAGTTGTTTATTCACCAAGACACGATACGATTATTTTTTTGACAATCACAGCAAAAAAATTTCTGTTTGGTACAAGCCAAAAAAATCAGTGAAAGTTATTGAAAATCGGTTGAAAACATGAATTAGAAACAAACATAAAATTGTAAATATAGAAATATATATCAATACTTAGTGTTTTTATCAAATGTGAATTCAAATATTTGTTTTACTGGGTACGAGTTTGTAAGATGCAAAATAAACACATAGCGTATATGATACTTAAAAAGCTGTACGTACCTCAAAGAATTTGGGTACACGCAAGATCCATAACCTACACAAGAATAAACCAAATTAGAGCGAGTTAAAACCCAAAAATAATATGAAACATGAATAATACAAAATTCAAAACAAAATGAAGAAATAGAGAACTTTATCTACCAAGAAACAACATAAACTCTTATAACAATTTTACCGAGTTAACCAATCCGGTTAAGCTTTGGTTTTGTAAAATACATACTAGGATCGGTTTTGGCTATGGTGGATGTGCCAGCGAAGTTGCAAGATCCAGGAGCCATAGCTCTACGTTGAAAGTAGCTATTGAAAGCGTAAGATGCGTGAGCCTGAACGGTGTTAGGGAGGAAACAAAGACCATTGGTTTGGATTGGAGCACAGTCAGCTCCAGCGGCACATGCGTAGTCTAGAGCCGCTTGAAGCGCCTGGCTTGTAACGTCGAATCGAGCAACGCACCACAACGCAGTGGAGGAATTGAAGAGGAGAAGGAGGAGGAACGAGCGAGATTGGAGATAGAGAGCCATTAGAGAGTGGTAAAAGAGTGAGAGAGATGGAGTAAGGGTGAAGGGTTTGAGTGTGGAGCCTTACCACTCTCTTTTGCTTTTGCTTTGTTTTCTCTTTTCTTTTATATTCTTTTTGCATTTTTGTGGTTTTTTTTAGGTTAGATTGAAATTGAGCTTTACTAGATGTTTTTAAAATAAAGGTTAAATAACAGATATATGGACAAGTTATCCGAAAATATGTAATCAATCAATGAGAGATTTGAATAAAAGCATGTAAGAAAATGGAACTGAAATATTATAATTATGGATTGTCTGTGATAATAATGCAATTTGTTTTTAACTAGATGGATTGTTTCCTCTATATTATGTACGATATAAAACAAATATATTATGCATTCCGAGGTGGAAAAATGGAAAATGGATCACACAACGGGTTTTTAGTAGACGTGGACAAAAGGTCCATGATCCGAGATCTTATTCTAGAGAGTTTTGCGATTTAGAAATTCCCAATTATTGATTGGTTTATACTTTATACACTATAAGAAATCTACCGCAAATCCGACGAATATTTCGATGGATTTTAGTCTATTAAAAATTATCAACAGATAACCAACGGTATTCTGATCGACAATATCCATCAAAAAATTTCAACGGATATTGACATAATATTAGCCAGATTTTTGTGCGCTTGTCAGTAATCCGTCAGAAACTTGGAACGTTGATATATCTGTTGTATAGTTATAAATCGTAATGGATTTCTAATAGATTTTGATGTCCATCAGAAATTTTTCGGTTCGTGTGAACGTTAATATAGCCGTTGTATAGCCGTTTGAACGTTCTGACGGATTTTCACTAACAAACATATATTTAGAATTGCAATCCCATTATATATTTCTATAATCACTATTATATTTTTAATCTTTTTTAAAAATTAAAATTAAAATATTTTTATATCATCTACGAATTTTATGCTGAACAAACTACAAACATTTTCAAAATTCTTTTAATTTAGTAAATACCTAATTAAATTTTTCAAAATTCTTTTCAATATAGTAACTGACTTGATTCCATCAATCAATTAGTTTCAAATTAATATCTAATTATTATGATATTTGAAATATTTTAAATCTTGATTTTTTTAATATGAAAACTGATTTTATTCTCTTAATCAATTAGTTATAAATATGATAACTAATTGGAATATTCTAAATCTTAAATGCCTTGATCCCTAAGTCTATACTTCCCTATAAATAGAATAAAGAGTTTCATCTTCAACCTCACATTGTCTCTAACACACATTCGTTTACTTTTTATCTGAGTCATTCTATCTTTTATTTAATATTAACAAAACGTTTCCATTTTTTTTAACAGACAATTGAAGAAGAAATCAAAGGGAAATCTTACAAAGTCATAGTCAAAATCAATGATATGATATGAGTCATTTAAGTTTGATTCTATTCACTTCATATCTTTTGTATGTGTTGATACGTTAAAGTTATATGCTAATTTGAATTGTTTTGTTCATTTTAATTTTCTTTAAACTAATTATATTGATTCTCTTTTTGCTGATTTTGGATTTATTTAGAATGAATTTTGAAGAAAATTATTTTTTGTAAGACATTCCTATAATTTCATTTTGATGATTGTGAAGACAAATACTGTATGCAGACAATTATTTTCGGTAACATTTTTCCATTACTCCATTATTTTTGGTAACACGTTTTCCATGTTAACATTTGTTTATGGTTAATTTCAGAGAAAAAACATAAGAGCATAAACGTAAAGATTAGTTTTTTTTTTTTAATTTTAATTGTTATAATGGACTCCAATAACCATTAAATTTATTTGTTTGTGTGTGTATATTTTTTGGTTAAATTAGAAATCGTTAATCATATGGAGAGAAGAAGATATAGGATTGAATAATAGTAGTTTGGATATTGAAAACTATTACATAAATATATCTGCTTATAAAAGAGTTAGATAGTTAAAATTATTACCCAAACGGGTAACAATTTTTTTAAAAAAATAATGATCATTTATAGAAAGTTTTTGGAATAAAATATTTTTTATGAATAATTTTTTAAATATCGAATAACTTTAACTAAATTAAAGAACATATAAATAATTAAAAAAAATTTAAAATTTATAATTACCCAAATAGGTAACTAAGGTATCATGAATAGTTATTACAATACACAATTTTTGTCCATAATTCTCACTAATTTAGATAAGGGTTCACTATGAGACGGGTAATGATCCACTTCAAGATGGATATTTTGGGTAATTGTTTTTATTATTTTTTGAGAATTATAAAATATTTATATAATTTTTGTTAATTTTATAAAAAATAAATATTCAAACAGGGAATACTGGTATCCTATCTAAAACTCTTACCTAATCTCTTATAATGAAAATTGTCGAACGTGTAATTATTTAAAAAGAGACGGTTATGGGATAAAATCTTTTGGATTGATACATGACACAGTGGTTTTCCATTTCAAATATATATGTTTAGGTTATATACTAAAATAATATACTAAAATAACCTAAATTAAAACTGAATCCTATATCCGATTTAACACTCTAATCAAAGTGTTCGAAATATTTTGATTAGTCTAGAAAATATACACGTAACATCACTTAACATTTACAACTATATAAATCTTAAATTTAAATATCAAATAAGTTTTTTTTTATAATTATAACTCTGCACATACGTGCGGATCCGATCCTAGTATTATATATATAGACAAACATTTATGTGTCAGGTTGAATTTTTTGGGCTGGGTGTTTGAGGAGCCGGGTCAGATTACTTGGGGTGTAATTCTGGTTTAGGATCGTTTCAAGAAGTTAAATTAGCAATTTTTGGATTAATTTGAACACAGAATGCAAATTTAAAAATTCATGTATATATCTAGGTGCAAAACTTTAACCCTTTTTCAAATTAGATGGAAATCTTTAAAATAATGTAGTATTAGACAGAAGCCGAAATTTTATGTGGAAGATGAAAAAAGTTTAAACTGGCTAAATTTATTTTAATAAAAAAGAATAGCAGACTAAAAAATTTCAAAAAATTACTGCAGAAAATTTTGAAAATAATATTAAAAATAAAAATGGTAAAAAAATTGGAAAGTTCACATGAACTTTTTTTGTGTGGGAAATGTAAAATGAAACAAATTGGAAAGGTTACTGAATTTAAATAAAATAATTGAAAAAGCTTACCATAACAATATATTCAGTAATTTTATTTATTATTGTATTGTATTTATTTTTTATATATAATGGTCCTTCAAATTTTAAAATTTTCAAAATTAAATATAATTTTGTCTTCAAAATTCAAATATAAATTTTGGAACGTTACAAAATTTTACAGATTACTAATAAAATCTAACTATTTATATCTAGTAAGTTATAATCAACGGAGAGTAAGATTTGCAAAACAACAAAAAAAGTCGGAGACGCTATATAATAAAGGGATATACTTTGCCGGTTCTTGACTCTTCTTTGGATTTCCTTGTGAAACAGTAACTTTCTCTGGAGAACTTGTTCCTGGAAGAAGACCGAAAGCAAGATGCTGACAATTTTTGATAAGACGGTGGCGACTATCCCCAAGCCGGAGGGGCTGGAATTGCACACGGCTGAGTCAGTTTCTGCGATTAAAGACCAGTCTCTGGCAAGATACTTCGCTTCGAAATATCCAGGCTCCATCGCGATAGATCGACGACCTGCGTGTATGATCTACTACACCGGACGTTAGGGATCCGATTATTCCGAGGTAATAATACTTTTTTACTATGTATTTACTATTTAGGGCTTAATTCTATTTCCTAGGGCAAGGTTTATGAGAGAGAGTTTTTACGGATTATGATTCTAAGGGTTTATGTTTTTTTTCACGGCGTCTTAATTCTATTTTTTATTTTTTTTAGATTTATCCTTGATTTTAGGATTTCTTATGGGTTTCCTATATATGTGTTGGCTTGAGTTTCGTTTGATTAGGTTTACAAAGGAGTTGTACTTGTAATTTCTTGTATATGTGAACACTTGTAATTTCTTGTTATATATTCACTAGGAGATTTTTTTGTTTTATCTCTATTACTTTACTTGTGATGCTGCTAATTAAGCTTGTTGTTATGGAAGGAAACTCTTCCTGAGGAAAATTTTTGAATATCAAAAGAGGGATTTTGCTCTAGTTGGTTGCTTGAATTAGTGGCTATCTGAATAAAACTAACTTAGGTTTTTGTTGCCACAACACCACATCCTAAGTTAGTTTTATTCAGATAGCCACTAATTCAAGCAACCAACTAGAGCAAAAGTCAGATAAATTTCAATCGAAATTCAATTCAAAACACACATGAAGGTTAATATGAGAAGTGCGGCCAACAGTGAACTGATACAAAATGCATATGGTTCACCCACTATACGCCAAAGTATGCTTTTATGGCTTGACTTGCAACAAAGAATAGATTGTCAACGGGAGATAGAATGCTACGACGGAACAATAATGCTTCAACAGGTTGTTCTTTATGTTCGGAGCCAAGGGAGACACGAAACCATATTTTCTTCACATGTCCATACTCAGCTGAAATTTGGAAGAGTCTTACTCAGAAGCTACTTTGATCACAATTTTACAACCCAATGGGATACTCTACTGGATCTGCTTGTTGATACAAGTCAAGAAAAAGTCAGGTTATTCATTTTGAGATATATTTTTCAAATTACAATCCACTCGATTTGGAGAGAAAGAAATGGTAGACGGCATGGGAACCGGTAACACACCATACTTATCTCACCAAAATCATAGACAAGCAAGTTCGGAATAGACTATCAACAATTCGAGCCATGGGTGACTCGAGACTTGACAAAGGAATGGAGATATGGTTTGACACTAGATAAAACCATGTACCTATGATTTCTATTTTTTAGAACTATTATACTCTCTATAATCATGCTGCACTTGACGTAAAAAAAGGCTTTTGAATAAATTTGACATTCTATTCAAAAAAAAAAAAAAAAAAACTAACTTAGGTTTCTTCATATATTTGGCAGTCTTTTTGCCATGAAGGACGACATTTTCTGTTTCTTGCGAGGCCGCATCGACAACATTCCCGAAAGATACAAAGTGAACAAAGCGAATAACCAGCCAATCATTTTGATCGATGCTTGTCGTTGTCAACGTCGTCAAGATGGTGGTGGCCCAGAACCAAAAAGGCAGAAAACAGTGCGACAATTTTCTTGGTTTAGCTTACTCAATGAGTTCCGGGGAAATTTTACGTTTGTACTCTACGATGCCCAGAAGAAAACCATGTTTGCCGCTACTGTAAATCATCCAGAAACTCTTCTTTGCTCATTTGATGACACTTACCGTTTGCATATGGATTTGATATTTGTAAATTGTTTCTAGGATCTTGGTGCTGACACCATATTTCATTCTACTGGGGAACTGATGTTGAAGGAAATCTTCTTCTTTCTAGTGATGCTGAGATCATTAGGCAAGCCTGTGACAAATCTTACGGCTCTTTTCCCAAAGGTATTTCCATTATCTTCTGACTCTATAAGTTACAAATCTGTATATGCTTTTGATCTAGACTGTTGTGTAAATTAATTCTCAAGTTGATATGAGTTTGTGTGATGGTTATATACATAAATGAGAATTTGATCAGTTGGGGATTTTGTCAGGTTGCTACATTATGATATCAACGGGACTGAGGAGTTTTGCGGATCCACACAAGGAGCTCGAAGTAGAACAAGCGCGTGATGATTTGGGGAATTTGTGTATGATGGTTAATCTTGAGGCTTGAGTCCAAGAGACGTTGAGACGAGAGCTCAAGTCCTACGATAAAAAGAATTAAATATCTTTCTGATTAACTTTCAAGTTAAAGTACCTATTTCATTATATTTTTAATTTTCTAAAAATACATAAGCAACTAAAGTCTAAATTTATATGGAGAAGTCCTTTAAACTTGACGTTGATTATAATTAATGGTAAGAAGTGAAACGAAACTGTGGGAATTGGGGAATATATACATACACTAGTGACTAAAACTTGAGACTAAAATTGCAATTTAACAATCAATTTTTCAGCTGTAAAAGTAGAGGGCCATTGCGCATCTTTTTTCTGAGCCTCTCATCATATATAACATAAACTTAAGCATATATGTTCAACACAATACTCTCTACAGCATAACGAGTGGAAAATTTGGGAAGAAAACAAGTTCCATAAAGGAGAACTCTGGCAAAGAACCGGATGCACAAGAAAAAGGACTATTTTTTATGTTATTTTATTTTTTCTTAATTTTTAATAAAATTTTAAATAACATCTTTTAACTATCCGTATTCGTCCACCATCAGAAACGTTTTTGAAAAGAAATTTTGATTTGAAATGGTTATAAGCAGCATAATAAAACAACACAAAAGATACAAAATTATTTACGTATCTGTTCGCTACCGTTGGTAAATGTAAATGTAGTATTTGTGGATGGCAGTGGAAAATAAATCAGCACTTTCTTTAATATACCACTATGCACTTAGTTAGTAACACATTTTCGATAATATGTTTCAGTGAAGAGTGGAATTAACATTGCTTTGTTGTGATATAGTATTATGTACTATCCCCTTGGATATTATTTGAGATGTGATTTTTTAAAAATTTACTTATATATATCATTATCATACTTATTTCTCGTAAACAATGATATGGTTAATTGAAAATTATGACATGTTTTCAAGTTTATTATAACATGTATAATTTTAACTATAAAGATTTAGATTTTTGGTAAAACCCTGATAAGAAAATAATAACTATATTTGACTATATATTTTAATTAAATAATATATATCATTATTATTACAGTTTTATAGAAAAATATAATTATAAGTAGCAATTTTTTACATTTAAAATCTTGGATGAACAGTTTTAGATGCAACATGAAGGTTCTCCAAAAAACCTTTGCCCACCTATAAAAGAGAAGATCACTCTTCCAAAAGAAGGAAAAGGGGGAGAGAGGCGGAAGAGAGAGAACACAGATCGAACATAAGGTAAGTGAACACTTCTTCTTAAAACGGAGAGAGACTTCCCACTAGCTCCCTCTCGGTATCTCTCCGGCATAACTAAATGCCCATTAGCGGAAAGATACTTCAATCAAGAAACGAGGTATCCAACATCAAACCCCAAACTATCCTCCAAAACAAACACTCTTGATCAGTTGATTTATGACCTGCCTTTGGCATCTGAGAACCTTTGTAAGGAGCACCCTTTCTCTTTCCCTCGATCCCAGCAGTCCCAAAGGTCACCTTCTCTTTGTGTGTAGATAGCGGAGCACATCTCATTCTCCCAGTGGTCAACGCAGAGATTGCTCACCCGAAAAAAACATCTCGAACAACTTTAATTTGGATAAAAATAGCAAATTAATATCTATACTTATTCGTTAACATTAATTGCAAGTAGAAAGTTTTTTATTGGTCAGTTTTCACTTTTGATCGGTCTAAAAGAGCATATGGATTTTTGATAGTTTTTCGGGCAATAGATGAGGGGATCCACCTGTAGAAGTTATGAACTGATAATTTGATTAATGAAGCATGAAAGCTTATAAATACACACTACAGTTTAAGAATATACTCTAGAGATATACACATTTAAGGACTCTAACTTATCTACATATAAGAATATATGAGTATCTAGGAATATATACTAACATCCCCCTCAAGATGGACGTTCTGGAGAGAGTCTAATCTTGACAGCTAAGTCACGAAACCGAGTACATGGAAGAGGCTTCGTCAATGCATCTGCTATTTAATCAGCTGAACTTACATGTGACACTCGCAAAGCACCATCTTGAACAAGCTCACAGACAAAATGATAATCAAGAGCAATATGTTTCATACGAGAGTGAAACACGAGATTGGCACCAAGATAAGTCGCACCAATGTTATCACAATAAATCGTAGGAATTCCCATAAGTGGAATACCAAGTTCTTTCGCCAATGAGATAAGCCATTTAAGCTTCAATCCAGTCATAGCAACCGCACGGTACTCAGCTTTTGTCGAAGACCGAGCCATTCCCTTCTGTTTCTGTGATGCCCAAGATATAGGTTGCTTGTAGAGATACACAATATATGCGCATGTGGATGTATAATCAACGCGATCCCCACCCCATTCAGCGTCTGAGTATGCATGGAGAGCCAGTGGCGTGTTGGTGGAGAATAAAATTTTGTGAGTTACCATTCCAGCTAAGTAACGTAATACACATTTTACAGCTTCCCAATTTGTTGTTGTCGGGCGATGCATAAATTGCGATATCCAGTTTACTGCAAATAAGATATCAAGCCCCATTAAACCAAGGTATTGTAAGCTCCCAACTATAGCATGATACATTATTAGGTCGTCCAAAGGAGAACCAGTGGATGCGGTGAGGTGATCTAAAGATAATATCGGTGTCGCGACCGGTTTTGCGTTGTCCATGTGTGTACGACTTAGTAAATCAGTGGTGTAGCGTTGTTGAGTGATATGAAGACCAGCCGATGTATGATGAGCTTCTAGACCAAGAAAGTATGAGAGATTACCAAGGTCTTTGAGTGAGAAACGACGAGCAACCATAGCTATCACATCATCAATAAGCTTTACAGAAGTTACTATCACCAAGATATCATAAACATATATGAAAATGTAGACAAACGAGTTACCGGACCGTCGCGTGAAAATAGATGTGTCCCCCAAGCGGGTATGTATACCCAATGCTAAGGAGAAAAAAATTGAGTTCATTGTACCACGTCTGTGGTGCTTGCTTAAGACCATAAAGAGCTTTCTTAAGAGAACACACAAAGCCTAGATTTTCACGATAAAAAAAACCTCGAGGTTTGAATCATATAGACTTTCTCCGTAGGAGTGTCTTCAAGGAAGACATTATTGACATCAAGTTAACGTAACGGACAGCCACGTCTCACTGCAACACCGAGAACTAGTCGAATCATAGCATGTTTAATAATGAGACTAAATGTTTCATGAAAGTTAACACCGGGTTGTTGATGAAAACCCTTTGCTACTAGGCATGCTTTGAACCTGTCAATAGAACCATCATGCAACCTCTTAATTGTAAACACCCATTTACAACCAACCACATTGTAACTCTCATTTGGGAAAACTAGATCCATGTACTATTACGAATCTGAGCATAAATCTCATACCTCATGGCTTTTCGCCATCTCTCATCCTTGAGTGGCTCAGACACAGTTTTTGGTTCAATTTCTGTAAGCTAAGCACTAAGACCATATTTAAGATTATGTTTAAAAATATCGACTTTTGAGTGTGTTTTCATAGGATGAGTATTAGACTAAGGAGCCAGCGGCGGTGCCAATGGGAGATCTAGTGCCGGAGGTGATGATGGTGTAGGAAGAATTATTGGTGAAGTAGTGGTTGTACATTCCTCAGACGAAGAAGATCTTACCTTTGTCAGTGTACCCGAAGATCCCACTTGAGATGAAAGAGCTGAGCATGAGGGCAGCTGGTGTATGATTGGGTGACTGAAGACAGGAACAAGAGAAGCGGCGGTAGGAGACACATTTGAAGATTCATGAAAGGACGACTCTAGATCACACAAAAGTTTGGAAAAAAAAAAGAGATTTTTGTGAAAGGCAACATGACTGGAGCTGTAAACACGAGAAATCGAGAAATCTAGACACAGAAAGGTACTTTGAGTGAGAGAATAACCAATAAAAACACATGGAGCTGACTTGGGACTAAACTTGTTGGTGCCGTACGGATGGAGCCAAGGATAACAGAGGCACCCAAAGGTGCGAAGCTTAGCATATTTAGATGGCATTCCGAACAGAAAATAATATGGAGATGATTTCACCAATGTTGGTGTAGGCATTTGGTTAATGAGATACACTGCTGTGGAGAACGCCTAGGACTAGTACGTCTTTGGTATATTGGCATGTGTAAGAAGTTATAGACCTGTCTCCACAATATGGGAATGTCTTCGTTCCGCAATTCCATTGTGTTCAGGAGTATGCATAGGGGTTTTCATGTGTGTGATGCTGTTAGAGCCTAAGTAAATTTAAAGCCCAATGTACTCCCCTCCGTTGTCAGAATAAAGTGTCTTTATCTTTGTGTTGAATCAATTTTCTACAAGTACGTGAAAGAAAGAGAAAACTTGAGAGACCTAAGACTTGTACTTTAGTGGATAAAACCATATGTAATGAGTAAAGTGATCAACAAAGAGGACATAATATTTGAACCCATCAACCGAATAGGTGGGAGATGTCCAAACATCCGTAAAAATAATTTCAAGCGAATGAGAGGAGCAAATCGATGTTACAAAGAATGGAAGTCTGTGGCTTTTATTAATTGAACAAGAATTACAATGTGAAAGAGACAATAAAGATGACATAGGTAAAGAAAAATCTGAAAATATTATTTGGTGAAGAATTTGAGAAGATGGATGCCCTAATCTAGAATACCACATTGAAAGAGATAACTTAAGACTCAAAAAAGCTGAAATGAATGAAGTAAATGTCTTTGTCGGCCTCTCATACACTCCTGCACTAGATTTTCTATTTAGAAGTGTTACCCTGTACTGAGATCTTTCACTTGAAAAGTGGATAGACACAAGTGTACCATAACATTGTTAGTCTTACAAAGCTTATTCACAAAGATTAGATTTTTCTTCATCTGTGAAAAACACAGTATATTAGTAAGTGAAAGAGATCGTGAGTTTGAGGGTAAGTGAGTAGAACCCGCATTAGTGATGTTCAGCCCAGTACTATTTTCAATCATAACATCTTCACCACCTTGATATGGAGCATGAGCGAGAGATTACTTAAGTCTGAGGCAATGTGGTGTGAGGCTCCACTATCAAGGAACCATGATGCCGAGTCAGATGGTGAGGCAGTCGTGAAGTGAGCTTGCTGGTTACATTGAGGTGGTTACATCGGTATCTGGCTTGTGTTCCACGAAGAAGTACCATTGCGCTGTTGTGGAGTTGTTTCTTCGGAAAACTAAGGGCACCGGCGAGCACTATGGCCCTGTGTTTCGCAAATTTAGAACTTGCTAAGATAGGATCTGGAGTTTTGATAGTTACTTCGAGAGAGACCAGCACCACGGTAGGTTGAGCGCGGTGTTTGTTGATTAGAGAACTGGGCCGCGTTCACCGTAACCTGAACCAATGCACCATCAATTGCAGATGTCGAAGAGATGGTGTTTTCTCTGTTGAAAAGTTTTTCATGCAACTCTTCCAATGAGATCGGGACATCTCGTCCATTGACCATCTCGACGATGGTGCAAAATTCATCACCAAAGCCCTTCGTGATGTCATCTAGCAAGTTTTCATGTTCCACAAGAGATTGACTTCCTTTTGAGAAATCTTTCAGCTGCTGTTTGAGTTGTTTCCCATGTCCACGAGATGGTTTTCCATACGTGTTAGCAAGCATCCTCCAGATATCATAAGTGGTCGTCGCACAAGCCATAATCGGCTGAACATTGAGGGAAAGAGTGCCAAGCAAGACGTTGTATAGCAGTTTGTCTTGACGGTTCTAGATGGCGTAGAGAGGGTTTTTGTGTGTTTCTCTATTGGTGGTGACAGTGGGTGCAGGTATAGCAGAGGTGTCATCAAAAAAAATATGAAGCTCATGTTCTTTAAGGAGCGCACGAACTTGAAGCTTCCAGGTGAGGTAGTTACCGGTGGAGAGCTTCGTGATACTCGACATGTTGATCGAGATCATAGTTGATTTTAGATCAGTTCCATTTTAAACAACCGTGAGTTCTCTAGTTGTCGACATCAAGATTTCAGTAATAGTGTATTAACAACGACTAGAAGGAGAGAAGAAGCAGAAGCAAAAGAAAAAGAAAAAAAAAAAATCGACTAGTGAGATAAATGAAGAGAAGAAATTTTTTTGGGGAATTTAGGGATTTAGGATCAAGTGCTCTGATACCATGTAGAAGCTATGGAACTGATGATTTGATTAATGAAGCGTGAAAGCTTATAAATATATAATACAGTTTAAGAATATACTCTAGACATATACACAGTTAAGGATTCTAACTTATCTACGTATAAGAATATATGAGTATCTAGGAATATATACTAATACCATCAAAGGCAGAATACAATGTCTGGTAGATAATTAAGATCCAATGCCTGATAGCTCACTCGCCTCTTTTAGAAAAGATTAAGTCTATGTTCTTAAGTTTGAGCTCCAAAGGTAAGGAGAAGATTAAATTACATCTTCTGGTTACTGGCTCGGGAATGAAGATCATGGAGCAAAGCTTACGGGTAAGCTGAGTCCACAACGATGATGTGATACGAGAAGAAATACTTGATAACTACTATTTCTTGCTGCTATTATGACAATCTAATCACTTATTCAACTTTAAGAACGCCGAGCTTATTTTTTTATAAATTTTATAAATAATACACAACTGTTAAAGATGCATTATCAATTAAATTAGACATTACTAAACTAAAAAAATTCTTTAAAAATTTAAGAAATGTCTTAAAAGTTAAACGTAACCACCAACTCTGTTGAAAGTAGTAAACTCTAGAGCATCACCATCCTTTGTAGCTATGAAACACTGTTCCATTAGTTGATTCTCCCTGAACCTAGATGGTGCCCTTATTGGTCTTCTTACTCTATCTCTTGCCAACATGTACTCCTATAGACTGGCCAGACTCTCTAAATCATCTTTAGCCAGATCTTCATCTATTTCATATTATGTGTCCAACACATCTTGATCTGAGGTTTCTGCAGTCCACTCAACCCCTGGATTCACTTCGAGTTCCACCACTTGCTTTTGACCATGTTTTCTATGTCGTTTGACGATGCTTTCTCAACATCCTTATACAACTGATCTTCTTTGAAAATTACGTTTCTACTCACAACACACTTCTTGTCATCCAACAGCCAAATTCTGTATCATTTGACTCCAACTGGATAACCAATAAATACTCATTTCTTTGCTCGAGGATTCAGCTTTCCATCATCTATGTGCATGTAAACAATACAACCAAATCTTTTCAAATAAGAGTAATCTTGATCAACTATATACCACTTTATATGGTATTTCGCAGTTAATTGATGTAGATGGTGACTTGTTTATTGTATAACATATGTTGAAGCTGCTTCAGCCCAAAACATCGTTGGTAGCCCAGACTCACTTAACATACTTTGTACTTTCTCCAGAATTGTTCTATTCATGCGCTCAGGCACTCCGTTTTTCTGTGTAGTATAAGCAATTGTATTGTATCTTACAATCCCATTTTCTCTGCACATAGAATCAAACTGAAGATTACAAAACTATATTTCGTTATCAGTTCTCAATTTCTTTATCTTCCTTCATGTTTGATTTTCTATCATGACTCTCCGTTCATCAAACTTGGTGAATGTTTCATCTTTGGTCCTGAGAAAATTTTCCAGACCTTCCTATTAAAATCGTCAATAATACTCAGAAAATACTGACAGTTATCCAAAGACTTTGGGACAAATCAGGAGCTCCAAAGGTCAGCATGTAAATAATCAAATGGAGTTTTAGATGTATGCTTACCAGTATTGAACTTAAGCTTATGTGTCTTACCAAATACACAATCTTCACAAAAACTAAGAGATGATTCTTTACTTTTGTCTAACAGGTCCTTCTGCTCTAGTATGCCCATCCCTTTCTGACTCGTATAACACAATTTGTTGTACCACATGTGAC
This sequence comes from Cardamine occulta, assembly GCA_028015245.1. Classification (NCBI taxonomy): domain Eukaryota; kingdom Viridiplantae; phylum Streptophyta; class Magnoliopsida; order Brassicales; family Brassicaceae; genus Cardamine; species Cardamine occulta. Next base: position 7,440,972 of record CM051389.1, read on the forward strand.
TGTCATCAGTTTTGATTTTGGTTGGTTGAACTTCCATTGAAAAAACAATATGTTTTTCTCTTAAGAAATACAATGTGCCTTGTCTCTGACACGCAACATCACTCTCTCATTCCTTAAGATCTCCATGCATCCATTCCTTTATCTAAAACTACAGCCTTGTGCTTCAAGAGTACCAGGAGAAATCATTTCTCCTCATTTCAGGTATGTACCCTGATTTTGGTTAGTATCACCGTAGAATCATCCCCGTAAACAATCTTGATCGAACCAATACCCTTCACAGATGACATGGTGTCATTTGTCATTCTTACTGCTCTTGTTGCAGTCTCATCTAAATTGGTGAATATATCCTTTCTCCATGTCATGTGGAACGAGCAACCAGTGTCAATAACCCATTTTGACTCAAGCTCAGTTTCTATGATATTTAGAGCTCCATCAACAAACATTATATCCCCTTTATCATCATGATTTACCAAAGAGGATTCTCCTTGTTGTAGCTTTCCTGTTTTGGACTCATTTCCCCTTCCCAAGTTTTCAAATCAAAACTCAAATCAGACGAAATTTCTATTACCTAACCACACAAAGATTCAAAAGTCAGTCTAAACCCTATTTGTCGTCAATTGTTAACATTTTCCAATAGACTCGAGAGTCAAATTTGTTCTTTCATGCACAAACCTAAACCATTCGACTTGCTTAATTAACCTAAATTATTTGTTAAACATAAAGTTTACTAAATATATTTGAACCAAATTTAATTCACTTTTACCCATGTATGGTGTTAGACCAATTACCTAGTGTCATTTAAAAAATAAACATATAAAATATAACTATAAAAATCGTGAATAATATATTTAAAATATTTATAATCAATTCAAAAGCAAGATGACAAAATTATCAACTTCTCCAAAACAAGAAAAAAAAATATATCACTAGGCAAAAAGAGTTTCGATGTGGCCAGTTAAAGGAACCTGAGATAAGCAGGAATGGACATTAAGTCAAGAAGCTTTAAATTTTTAGGAAACTCTCAGCAACCAACGATCTCTCTCCAAGTGATGATCATCACCTAACAAGTAACAACAAGTTTTCTTTATCAAAAAAAAAAAAAAAAATCTTTTAGGTAAAACAAAGATGCAGTGTGGGAGGTCGATAAGGAGACTCGTGGCGTCAGCTTGATTTTTAGGGATTTGTATGTATTAGTTTTTGGGTTGGAGCATGTCATGCCTAGAGTGACGTTGGTTCTACACTCGGGGGCAAAAGCGATAAGATGGGTAAATTGTATGCATAGGATTTTTTTTCTTTTTTTGATAAATAGTTTAGGAAAGTTAAGGTCCAAAGACAAAAAAAAACTTAAAAGGGAGTCTTAATGTTACTTAATTGATGTTACTCAATGTTAATAATACATAAACCAGAAACTGAATTGAATTACATTGTTATCTACTAGTTTTCTACTTATCAATTATTGTGTATATTTCAGTTTCATTTATTGTTCTTCTTATCTTATCAGCGATTATATACATATTTGCTGTTGCTTCTAGTTCCAATATCTTTAGAGTGTACGGATGATAATATGAGCTTCATGTTGGGGAAATGTAGTTTAAACAGGGAATTAAAGGAGCGTAGGTATAAGTTGTAGAGAGGTGGAGGCTGAACCGCTGAAGAAGCGTAGCCACTAGCATCTTGCCTTTGATCATACTAACTTGATTGCCTATGCAAGTGCGAGGGCCTATATCGAATGGCAATAAGGCGAGCCTTCCATTAGTTGCGCTTGCCACGCCATCAGCAAACCTTTGGGGCTTGAACTCTTTCACGTCGTTTCCCCGCAGGTAGGAAGAGCTTATTTAATTTCCTTTCTTGTTTGGTTGACCTCATTGGGCAGTAAGCCGGAGGATACAGCCTAAGAACTTCATTTCTTGTTCTATTGGGGAATATATATATACCATCGTGATGAAGCAACATATTTGATGGTAATCTCACAAGACATCTCATAAGACCACCTCTATCGCTTAAGAATTCCAATGTGGTTCTTATTAATATTTTTAATATATTTTAATTGTTTAATTATATTAAATAATTAAAAAAAAGTTGAACCAATTAATTTAAAGCATGTGGCATTTGAGCTTATTATGATAGGGGTTCTTATTTTAGAGATTTAAGAGGTAGTTCTTAATCGTCTCTCATCATTTACTATTAATTTTTATTTTTTTAATGTTAAGAATCTTACTTAAGAGGTCCCTTTGGAGATGTCCTAAGATAATAATATACTCACAATCAATGAATGACTTAAGTAAAAATATAATTTGTAGATCAGTGTATGATCATTTGTAACTAAATCAGAAATTATTATCCATCTATAACCTGCATATATACACTATGCATACTTATCTTTACATTTTTACATCATCACAATCAAAATTATTTAATTAAGTGATATAAAATATTTTTGTATCACTTATAAATAATAAAAATATAAAAAATAAGCGATGCAAAATGATTTTTTTGTAGTGTGATTATAAATATTAAATAACATCGATTTGCAACGCATAATTAAACTTTGAATGAAATCGTTTGATGATCATGATGAACCCGGAATTTAGAGTATAATTGATTATCTGACTTTAAAAACACTCAAACTGAAGAAAATCATACACATGAATGATTTTGATCAATCGTGATCTCGAGTGAGTTTCAATGTTTGATCTAAATTCAGTTTCGTGATTGATTTTGTTTTCTTTGATTTTGTCGGTAATTAGAATTTTAGTGGTTTTCATCAATTATTGATTCAATTGGAATTCAATATTTTGTCTTTGTTTTTTTAAAACATTTTTTTTATTAATTTCGAATGGGCTGTTTTAATTGTTAAATTGGGCTGATCTAAGTACATATGTTAGATTGGGCTGATTAATACATTTGTAAAATTTGCATTATCTTCATAGGCCTTTTTGTTTATTAGTTTTGGTGTAGTGTTTTAATGTTTGATTTGTTTTAATTAGATTTAATTTAGGGCTTTATTTGGTTTTTACTCAGCAATAGAGACTCTATAAATCTCTCAAATATATTATTATTATTTAAATAATTTAAATATAATTTAATTGTTTTTTTAAAGTGAAATTATAAAGAAGAAAAAAACAAAATCAATCATATTAAATTCCCACTGCACATGCTCTAACCATAGCAGTCTGGCTTATTCTGCTTTTTTCAAGAGAAGTTTCTTATTTTTCCAGAGAAGTTTCTTATACGACCAGGTTACTTCCTCCTTCACTTAAACAAACCCCAACACTCTTTTCTCTTTTAACGGATGGTTTCAGGAGATAGTCGGCAAATTTGATGGTAATCTCACAAGACATCTCAGAAGACGATAACTTGGTTGATGCTCTTGTCAGTTTAAAAGAGAAAGAAAACAATAATATTCTCACAATCAATGAATGACGTAAAAGTATAATTTGTAAATCAATGTATGATTTGGAACTAAATCAGAAATTATGATCCATCTATAATCTGCATATACATACACTATGCAGATTCTACCTTTACATTTTTGCATGATTTATACTCCATCTACAATCTCGAAAACTAAATTCTCTAGCCCTGTTGTTGTGTGGTTTTTACCTATTTATAGATGACTAAGACTAACATAGAAGTAGAACTCATGAAAGAAACAATTTGCAATTGCTCATGAAAAGAAGAGTTTAGAAACCTAAAAAACAACCATAGCTCACAAGTGTATGAACCATTTATAAAAGATGAACACTATCTCTCGAACATTTAAAAAAAAAAAAAAAGTAATCCAATAAGGTAGTAAAAGGACTATGTTACGAATCCATGATCCGAAACACTTGAGAAAAGCTTCACATCCTCTTCATGGTCTAGAAAGGTGTAAGCTCTATGGCGCTTAAAGCCTTCCATTCCTTTGATTCCAACTATACTGATATTGTTCCTCTCAGGGTTGTAGTAGGCAAGGTAGAAAAAGTCGCCTATAGTGTTTGGCGACAACACAATTTCACCTGAACGAGTAGTTCCAACAAAACATAACTTGTTCTCTCCAGATACATTCTTCCACGGAGGAGGCATAACGTAAATATAACTCGACCATTGATGTTTCTCGGCGTCTTCTAGAACCCATAATCGAACACCGGTGTACATTCCGTTACTAGAAATGTTAGGCTGAAGCTTAGCTAACTTACCCTTGTAGTTTACCAAAGTTGATTCAAATCTTGCTGCCGAGTTTATATCCATGCCGTGATCAGCTCTCTTGATATAATCGAATTCCTCAGATCTAATATCAAAACAAGCTATATCATGATAATACCCGCCCTTAATGTATGCTAAGTAATACAAAACACCGTTGATGCATATCCCATCATATCGAGAAAATCCATTTGTACGATCCACACTAGCAGGATAATGTGGCATGTCACATTTGATCTTTCTCCATGAAAGACGTTTCTTCCCGGTTTCTAATGTCAGAACTTGATGATCTTGAGAAGTATAGAGTCCTATATATGACAGTGTCATGCACAATACTTTGAGATGTTTGTCGATGGGATCATAACCAAAAAAAACTTATCACTCCCTTCCTCCTTGTTTTCACTCTAGGTAAGGCCAAGGATTGACCTGTGCTAGGGTTACATATCCATGGCACAGTAACTGTCCCTCCCTTTGAAGTACGTTGATTCAAACCACATACAAGGCCACGAACTGGACGACAAATATTAGAAGGACAGTTAATTGGGAAACTCTTATGAATCTTGGCGGCTATAGGAGGCCGATTTTTAGGAGGTGGTGATGATGATGAGAAGAAGAACGTTTCACCGTCTTTAAGGCATGTGAACAACAGATTCGGGCGAGACGAAGATATGGTGAAGAAGGAGTCGGTGAAATTTGGACTGGCAAGTGTGGATTCCCATAACTTCGATACGATACGAAATCTTGCTATTGATTGTACAGGCAATCTCAAGAGTATCTCGATTATGAGATCGAAAGGAATCGTTTCAGATTTTTCTCCTTGGTTCCTTGAAATTGAACAAGCTCGTGTCTTGCTCCGTGTCATCATGGTGGAGGCGATTCTCTTAAACCCTAAACTGACTCTTCTTTTTTTTTTCCTGTCTGATTAAACCTAGGAATGAACAAAATATTCTTAAAAAACGGCCCAGGGTCTTTCCAATTTAAAAGAAAATATCAAGGTCTATATGTATAATATAAATAGTACGAGAGTCGAGACGCAAAAAAATCAAAACGGCGTCGTTGTCATTTCTTTTTTTTTTAGAAGAAGTGATCTTTCTTCTTCTTTTATTTTTGTTAAAGGATCTTTCTTCTCAATTTAAAAGAGAAATAAAACAATACTCTCTTATCTCACTCCTCAAAACACATCAGGAGTGCTACTTCGTACTGCAAGTTCTGTATGGCTTTGGAAAAGCCTATCAACTCGAGAGAGCCCTCTTGATGACCAAAACGAAAGCTCACAAGTTGTTATGCCAATAAAAAGAAAAAACATCGGACCAAATTCTATCACACAAAGCAGAAGAGCAGAGCAAATACTGATTAGAAATCTTCTCCAAAGTGTCAAAGAAGATGATTCTTCTCTCAAGGTTGCTTAAAATGCAAAGAGGTAAAAAGTGGTTCTCTAAAAAGGCCTAGAGTAAAAACTTAGGGTTTTATGAACTAAAGAAAGTATTCATAAAATCCTTAAAATGACCGGGTGAGATACAGCCCAAAACAAGGTAAAAAAGAAGCGGCCGGTTTAGACCATTTTCTTAGCCCATCGGATCTCTCAAACTGGTGGGTTTGTACTTGAAGTTTCTGATTTAGACCTTTTTCATAACCCTGCGGGTTTCTCAAACTGGCGGGTTTGTATGTGAACTGTCGGTGTAGAGCATTTTCTAGTCCGACGGGTCTCTCAAACTGGGGGTTTTCCTTGGATCACCTTTCAAAATACAACATGTATCTCATATGCGTGTGTGCATTCAAAATGGTTCATTTACCTCGAAAACGACCTAAAACCTGAAAATACTCGATAAAATACTAAAAGACTTTAACAACACACTTTGACTCGATAAAATAATATGAAATAAAAAAAAGAAAACAAAGACCCAACACCGAAAAAATCACAATACATCACCAACATTCAGCTAGTAATTTTGCTTGGTGTATAATCTTTATGACAACCCAAGGGAATGGTTGTCACAATCTGCCCTCACTTTCTGTGATATTCTCGTCGTTTGGACACCGAATGTATCTGGTTGTTTATGGTATACTCTAAGAAGTTTTATAGAATTGTACGCACTCACCATTTCAGGAGTGCCAAACGATATATGTGGCACTCTACCTAAGCTTTGATTTCCAAATATATGATATTTTTGGATAACTTTATGGCTAAATCATTGCATAATTTTTTTTTATAATACATAAACGTTTAAATTGTATATAATCAGACACTCAAGAGTTGATTGAAAGTAGTATCCGTTAATTAAAAAAAAAGTATCCTAAACAAAAGTTTTTCTTAAATCAACAAAAATCAAATAAAATTCTTCAAAATGTTTAAAATCTAAAATAATTCTTAAGAATAAAACTAAAACTTTATTTTCATAAATAAATATTCCAAAACAGAAAAAATTCCTAAAATCCTTAAAAAAACTCTAAATTTAAATATAAAATTTAGATTCATAAAATTTCAGTAGTAAAGTTGCCATTATTTGTTGATAAATAATATCGTGAAATAGAATATTTTAATTATTATATAGGTGTATGAGTTATGATTTACAATTTAACATGTTATTTTGATGATAATACTGTGTGCAAATATATTAAGATAATAAGTTGTATTTATTTGTGTTACTTGTAATTTGGATGTAAATGATATAAAAAAAAAATTAACGGATATCACTTTCTGTCAGCTCGTGAGTGTTTTTTTTGTTTGTTTCCAGTCACACATTAATTAAAAATTCTGAAACATAAATTAGGAGGGAAATTATTTGCAGATTAAACATAAATTATATCTATATTAAAGTTCGAAAAAGAGCGAAGACATACTGCACTGAAAATTTCATGCAACTTGCCTGATCACTAATATTGAGGGGTATGACATCGCCTACCACAATGTCATAAATTGAAATCTCAACTCTTCTCCAACAACAAAATGATATCATCCGTGAGCTGCATGATCATCCAAGCTCTTACCTCTAGACGTATATTTCTTTTCTCTTCATTTATGTTTTGGAATTGAAGAGAGTGTCGATAATCACTGGCAGTCACATCTATGAATGAAATCAAGTTCGTTCAAATAATGAGGTAAGAAATCCTGGAAAGTCTTATGAGAAAGGGGTGTGTTTGTTTTCATAATAATTAGTCAATTTTTCTAAAGCTGTGTCACAAAGAAAAGGATCCAAATTCTTCAAGGTATGTGTTGAGCAAAATATAATGTATCAACTCCTTAACTTATTTTCATGCCTAAGAAAATAAGTTTTAGTTGTGTAATTGTGTAATGCTCATATTCAATCCTTGCAGTTATACATCGAAGGATACCTTCAAGCTATGTTGGATACAATGTATAGACAAAGAGTATTTCAGAGTCAAAGTCATTGACGATCAGGTAAACATAAGCAAAAACAATACTTCTCCAACTTAGATTTGCTTTGCCATTCAACCAATTCATAACATATATTCATTTACAGGTTTTCCTGAAATATATGTTACGCATAAACAGTACATATTCCAAGAATGAAATCAAATCACATACCCAGAGCATTTGCATTCTATCTATCAGCTTAATCACCTAAATTCTGATACAGTTTCCTCAAATCTAAATAAATTCATTTGTTCATTTGATGATGACATAACGTATTTACCAATTCGAGAGATTCAGAACCATATAGTTCAAAGAGGTTTTTGGGGAGGATAGAGTTTCCAAAGAGTAGTAGTTGCATCTTCGGAAGCAGACGCCATTAGCTCACAGTCTGGCGAGTAGGACACAGCATTGCACTGCAAACAAACATACATATGCAATTAAGCATATAAATACAAAGATTCAGAGTGTCTCTTAACTGTTGAACCAGTTAATAAAATGCAAGGGTTGAGAAAATATTCACATACCATTGCACGGTGGTACTTTAGTATCGCTAGAGCATTTCCTTTGCGGTAATTGTAGACCCTTACTCTCCAAATATGTAACAAACATGAGAAAAGCCTTTTTGTATAGAACAAGCATTTCTTCCTTCTACTTGTTGAAAGATTGATATAAAGCGTTTTCTGGAAAGGAAAAGTACTAGTTCAAATGCATCAACATTTTCTTTACATGTGAAAGAAAAGCGAGTATAAGAGCAAACTTTAATCCACAATATGAAACGAACATGTGAGTTAATCAGCCTCTACTTTCAATCTTGAATTGGGACAAGATGAACCAGATCATCAAACTGATTTTAGAAATAAGAGGCCAAATTTTGATAACAACGACCGACTTTATTGCATTCAATTCTAAGATAATCAGTGTAGAGCATGTGTATGCTAACCTATGGTCCCAACCAGCCGTGGCTGCAATTTTTCCATCAGGACGGATTGAGGTGCCCGATACACCAGGTCTTTCCAAAGTAATCTCTTTCCTCAGTGTACAAGAACCCTAAAAACATATAACAATATTCATGGAATCAGTATCAGAGTATGGATTTTACAGCAATCACACAAGTGCATCCTCTCCTTACAGTTGAATTGATTATACATCACTATTTTGTCATCGGCCCCTCTTGAGATACCTCCATCGCATGATGATGCAACACAAAGACTTAAAACTGCACAAAGAAGACCAAATAAATAATGTGGAAAATTCAAACAGCAGGAACAAAATGTAAGAAAAGTCTGAACATAGAGAATGGGAACAAGACCTGGCTCTGAATGAAACTTCACACTTGTTAGAGGAATCTTAGCATTGCGTATATCCCAAAGCAGAGTCGAACTATCCTCATAACTGCACAAGTTTGGAAGTAACCACCATTCAATAAAAAACAAAGTACGAAAAATCTAGGGTATTGCCTTTCCTGATTAATGGAAAACAGCTTTGGAAAGAGCATACCCAGCTAAGACATTTAAGAAACCCTGTGATTCAGGAGGGCAAAATAATTGAACAGCCATACACATTAATGCAGATGACCAAATTTACCACCCTGATGAGAGTATTTTAAGCGAAGTTCAGAGATGAACTGATGAAGGCATTCTAGTTGCACAATTTTATTGATGGGAAAAACATCAATTCTAACAAGAAGTGTACATATGAAGGATCTCATTAAAAAGGAACAGGATGAGCTTTTACCTCTTGCTTTGCTAGATGCATTAGGGGATTCGTCAGGGCACGCTTGAGGAAGCTGTATAATCCTGTCACCGTTATTAAGATCCCATATCTCTACCTTAACAGAATACGGATAGACCAAATTAGAAGGTAAAGGCTTTTTTTTTTAGACAATCCAAGTAAAACATACCATGAAGCAAATCAGAATCCTCCACAGATCCTTTACTATCATCTGTACATTGAACATTACGCGTGTCTTCACCATCCTGCTTACCACAATTCTGTGGAGGACCTTGGTTACATTGACCTGATAATCTTGTTATCTCCTAACTAGGGACTAGCTGCTACAGCTAAAACCCCATTTGCTCTACATTGACCTACAAATCCGGAAAAAAAAACAATGACTGCTAGCTACTTCACTATGAAAAAAAACAAGGAATTCAAAAAAATCAAAATCACACACCAAGCAGAAGAAACAGCACGATGCTGAATAGTATCCCAAATCCTCAACTCTCCATCTGCTGAAATGGAGAAAGGAATCTTCAATTTTGCACCAAGTTATCAAAATAATGACAATACAGGACTCGGAATAGAATTGCTCATAAGTGAGAGAAGAGTAATTTTCTTAATATACCCAGTGAAAAGCAGAGATTTTGATGGATGGCACGAAACGTCCATAACAGAGTGACGGCGCCCTCTAAGCACAGCCACCGGATCACGCGGCGGTCTCTTGCTCATCTCCGTTTCAGGTTCTACACAAACCAAATTATTCCCTCCCAAAATCATAACAAACACAACTTAATCGATCCAAGCCTCAGGCTTTGACGACAACAACACCGAGAAAGAGAGAGAGCCTAGTAAAAACTCCTTGGAAATCTAGTAAAAAAATGAACCCAATCCATGTATAGTCACCCTAGAGTCATCCAGGAGCGGGCCATATCTGCAATTACATATGAAATTTGGTTCCTAGGTGAGACATACAGCAGAATCTAAGTAGAAGAAGACATTGAGAAAGAAGATATATATGAAAGCAAAATCAGAGAGAGACCATTTTCAGTTGCAGAAGAAAAAATCGTCGATCGAGTAAACCAAACTAACGTTGATTGCTTCTTTAACAAAGGATAAACTAACCTAAACAAGGATTCAGCATCATTCATCCAAGAAAAAGGTTAAACCTTAAAACAAGCTAAAATTAAGCAAACTGATAAACAAAATTAGAGAATGGAGAAGGGTATGTTATGGGGCTTCTTTAAGAGGTTGGATTGGCGGTGGAAGTTATAACATGGTAATATCTCTACTTTTCCTAATTAGTTTTGGAGTTATTTTAAGTCGGTATTTTTAGTCCGTATTTTTGGAGTTGTTTGCAATTATAAATAGTTGTTTTGAGAACACAAGAAAATCCTATCAAATTAAATTAACTAGCAATTGCTAAACTTCTTTCTTTTTATTTTTTTATAAATCTTTGGCTTAATTCGTTGAATTATTAGATTTCTTGCTTTCACATAAATCTTTGGTTCATTGAAGGTTCTACTCTAGCTTTGGTTAGTTTGATAGAACAAGTTACGGATCGGTTACATAGAGATTAAGTTATCTCTATTAAAGGTATCAGAGCTCAACTTGAGCCTTGGCAACAATGGTGGAGACGCGATCATCATCTTCGGTGACGGGAGGTAACGAGGTTGCTGGGTTACGTGGTCAGATTGACGAGTTGATCAAATCCATACACGAACGGTTCACGTACCAAAACACAACCATCGCGAATCAACAAGCTGAGATATCGGAGAACACTGAGCACGTGACAAAGGTGCTAGCAGAAGTGATGAAACAACAACGGGAGATTATGGTGAGCTTAAAAAAGGTTTCTGCAACGGAACCTTAACCTATTCAACCCAAAGTTCTGGCGGCATACACGACAACAGTGGAAGACACATGGCAGGAAAAACAGAGTAATTCATACTCGATTCTAACAAGGCTTACGAAGTTTGATTTTTCAAAATTTAATGGGGATCAATTGAAGGATTGGTTGTTTAGGGTGGAACAGTTCTTTGAGTTAGATGAGACTCCGAAAAAATGTAAAACGAGATTAGCAACGATGCACTTCGATGGTGTTGCAGCGTCATGGCATCAGGCGAATTTACAAACGAAACATGGCGCCTACTACGACTGGGACGTCTATAAACAGATGCTAAAAGACAGGTTTGATGAGTGCAGTGACAACCCCATGGCAGAGCTAAAAGAGTTACGAGAGGTAGCAGAAATTATGGACTATCACCATAAATTTGATCTCATACGAGCTCGCTTGAATCTATCAGAAGATTATCTTGTTAGTGCGTACTCGACAATTTACGATTAGACACTCAGATGCATATTAAAATGTTCTCACCTCATACTGTGAGACAATGTTTGATGCTGGGAAAACTGTACGAGAACACGCATCCCCGAAAACCCTTCGTTCCCCACAATGCATCATGGCAATCCAATGAGAACAACCCAGGAAAAGGATTGCTAAGTCACCCGACGCTGACAAGAGGAAATAATGATAGGAGACTTACAGAGTTCAAAGGAGGAGTGGCTGAACGGAAATATCTAACACCTGAGCAACAAGCAGAGAGACGAGCTAAGGGCCTGTGTTTTTAATGTGATGAAAAGTGGTCACGGGAGCATCAGTTGGTCCACCGAAAAAGCTATCTATATCTGGTAGAATATGAAGAAGACATAGACCATGAGGGAGAAAAGGAAGGACAGGAGGAAGAAGAGGAGACGCTGGAAGTTTCCAAAAGTACAGTTGCCCAAATTTCCATCATGGCCGTTTCTGATGTATCGGAATATTGGACGATGAAGGTACGGGGTATGTATGGCACTAATGTACTTTTCATACTCATTAATTCAGGCTCCACCCACAACTTTTTGGATCAGAGAATTGCCGAGCGGTTGGGTTATAAGATGCAAGATGCGGGATCACGGCGAGTGAAAGTTGCGGATGGAAACAAATTAAAGGTGCGAACGAAAGTCAACGACTTCCAATGGAATTTCCAGAACGAGACATTTAAAGAAGATGTGATGGTAATAACATTAGGAGGTTGTGACATGGTCCTCGGTGTTCAATGGCTAGAAACTCTCGGACCCATCAGATGGGATTTTAAGAGGCTAGAAACTCTCGGACCCATTAGATGGGATTTTAAGAAGTTAGAAATGCAGTTTAAGCGAAGAACAAGAAGGGTAATTTTGCACGGGTTGCGACCTGGATCGGTTAAAGAGGTAAAGGCATCACGATTGAAACATTATTCGGATCAAGACCTCCACCTCGCGATGATAACGGTACAGGAGAAACGACAGCAGAGGGGGATTATTCAGTGTCTTATTCAGACCTTACTGCATCAATACCAGAATGCAGAACACTTAATATTCTGATGGACGAATTTGAGAATATCTTCAAAGAACCAACATCACTTTCACCTTTCCGAGAAACCCACAATCACAGGATCACCTTGAAGAAGGACTCAAACCCCATCAATCATCGGCCTTATCGATATGCACTTCATCAAAACAACGAGATTGAAAAAATGGTACGAGAGTTGTTAGACAAGGGAACAGTTCGGGAAAGTTCCAGTGCTTATGCATCCCCGGTAGTATTGGTAAAGAAAAAAGATAGCACTTGGAGGTTATGTGTTGACTATCGCAGTTTAAATGGGATCACAGTTAAAGACCGGTTTTCCATCTCACTCATTGAAGATTTAATGGACGAATTTATCGAATGTTAAATTTTACAACATTGTTGCGGATAAAACCCTGGGACTTCAAATTCCAACCTTTAACACGAGGTCATTTGGTAATATTTACTTAACACGTGCCGTTTTGAGAATGCTAATATATCTCTTATATATAAAAGGGGGATTTTGGGGCTTCTCCTTGTATCCACCTAAGCTTTTTCAGAGTCTTCCTCGAGCTGCCACGTCAGCCACTCTTAAAAAATTTTCTAGAGTTGTGCCACATCAGATTTTTTAAAACTCCTCTTAGACTATGCCATGTCAGACCGGTTTGGACAAAAAATAAATAAACTCCTCTATTCGCATTCCTAAATTAAATTAAGTGGCCTAAATTAATGAAAATTAATATACGGTGGCTCAAGTAAAAACATTTCTGGATAGTTTGAAGCAATTGACTTATAACGAAGCATATCTCTTCGTCTTCTCTCTGCCAATTTTTATTTTTCCTCCTCTCTGCAAAATCATTGATTCGTTGTATTAATTTACTTACAATAATTAATGCAATCCAGGATCTAACCCCTCAACTTCTATCTTAATCATTTCATTGCACTATATTTAAAGATTTGATGAGTAACCACAGTTGGCCTCTCCAGAAAACATAGCAAAAAAAGAGCGAGAAATCTGCTGGTAGAGTTCGTTGCCGATTGCATAAACAATTGGAACTGAAGGTTGGCTAATTTTTGGATGAAACTGTGTTCACTTTTTCCGAGTTTAGGCTTTTGTTAACACCCTTGCGATTTTTTTGTTTTTTCTAGCTAATTTGGCTACTCTCCTTCTTTTGATTTGCAGGTTATAGAAGCTTAAGTAGATTAAAAAACTTGCAGATTCTGGATCTCTCTACAAATTATTTCAACAACAGCATATTTCCTTTTCTTGATGCTGCTACATTACTTACATCTCTTTTTCTCCGGACGAACTACATGAATGTCACTTCTCTTATCAAAGGTGCACAACTTGCTTATTGATGATTTATGTTTTGTTAGGTTATTTGGTTTTTGTATTACTCAGAAAAGAACTAAACAAACTTGGAACTGTTAGATCTGAGTGAAAACTATTTTAATGCTTCCATTCCAAGTAACATCACTACAATTTACATGTTACAGAAACACAATTTATGTTTTCCTTTTTATGCAGTAATCACTACACTTTCCTCTTTATTTTAGATCTAATTATTTTTATATTCCATTTGACTCCCTTTCAGAACATAAAAACTTGACAAACTTAGAACTGTTGGATCTGAGTGGAAACTATTTTAGCGGCTCCGTGTCAGGTAGCATCTACCTTGATTGTCATTGTCATTTTTCTTCTGAGTCTAACGTTTAATATTAGTAAGAAGTATCTTGCTTTATGTCTCTTTGTTTTGTGGTAGAGTTGACCCACCTGAAAAAGCTGAAAGATGTGGATCTAAGTTGGAATGAATTTTCTATCTCAATTCTATTGCAAGGCAAGCTTGTTTCTTTTTAAACACTTTTTTTTATTACCAGTGGAGATGAAAGACCATTCTGTAAAGTATAATCTTTTTGCCTTTACATTATTTCAGGGCTAAAGAATTTGACTAACTTGGAATTTCAGGGCTAAAGAATTTGACTAACTTGGAAGTTTAGAGTATTGCTCACAGTCAGTTGGACGGACCTATTCCAATACAAGGTGACCTTTTTTTGCTTGACCTTAGTGGTTATGTATAAGAAGTGTACACTGACTTAGAGAACAATACAACTATTCTTATTACTCTCCTTATCTATTTGTTTTCCAAACTATCTTTTGCAGTAGTTTGTAAAATAAAGAATTTAGGGGAGCTCGATGTCAGAGGAAATTATTTTGTAGGCCTGCTTCCTGTTTGTTTAGGTAGCTTACACAAGCTACGGGTTCTTGATCTCTCATCCAACCAATTAAGTGGAAATCTACTTTCCTCACTGCTACAAGACGCCTTGTCTTCGGTGTCGACGCTCTGTTGTCATCTACAGGTTATGGTTGTTACTTTTGGTGTTTGATTCTTTCAGCTTCTTTGATAAGGTTTATGATTCTGTCGGGTGGAAAGATTGATGGGTAGTACCGTGTTTGTCTAGGTTAATCCAAAGAAAGATCAAAGAAAATTCGGGTTCAAGTGTTTAGCGATGGATGATACACTTCTTCTTGATGTCGTAGCTCATGGTTTAGCACAACCTCCTCATTTCGAGATAGATTGAGTAGGATTCTGAGGACAAAGAAGAGAAAGTTCGCTACCCTCATAAATTACTGGAACATGGTGAGTATTTTACATTTATATGCTTTCAAAGCCATGAAAGTTATGGTGACTTTGTTATAGATCACAATAAAAGTGGCTTATGATTATGAAAATAAATAGCTGGTCATAACAAAAGATTACTTCTTATTTCAGCTACATTTTGAGGGACATGTGAAGTCAAAGAGGAAGAATTTTGGAGGCAGCAGCAGGTTAAACACATGTTTCTATTTTTTTTGAATTGAATGTAAAATTTATTCAAAACCAAAATAACATTTTTACAATGAATGTAGTTTTTAGAGCTGAGATGAAATCGAAAGTTTCTAAAATAAGTTTGGAGCACACAAGTGCAGCACTACTTTGTTAGACATTAAAGAGGTCGAGTATCAAACCAAAGGGTGAGACCATCTTCAAAAGTGGATGGAGTCACCTTGATTCAGGATAGAGCTGAGACGGTTTCGGATATTCTTATCTATAAGTTTGGCGAGACGAGCTGGGGGGATAGGTGTTTCACCATGACGCCTCCCATTTCGTTCTCTCCAAAGATGATAGATTGTTGCTTGAAAAGCATACCTGTAAATGAAGAGTTGTGTCTTATTTTAGATGGAACTATGTTTCATGTATCCCTACTATGCGTTGTTGGTGGTTAACATTTATTGGAAACAATAAATCACATATCACATATTCTGTTAGCTTTCTCTCTATTAAATCTTATTATTTTAGACACCAGGGAATCAATAAAGTATGTTTAAGCACATTTTTATGACAAAATGTTGAAAATATATACATAAGAAAGGTTTATTGTTTACCTGTTGTGCACACTAAGAATTTGCTAAACAACTAAGTAAGGCCGACAATGATCTTTGGCTGGGACTTGAGATTTGTTGGTTCACTCGTGAGACAAAATATTGCTTTTACGCTGGTTTTGGTGGTGCTACAGGTTATTTTACGACAATTATGTGACAATGTTGGATTTGATACAAACTGATGTCTTGAACAAACTAAGACATAAACACGCCATGCAAAGTGGTGAGCCTTCTGTAACCGTCACAGTCACAAGCCTGATGTATAACTATTTTGATGAGCAGCTGAATAATCTCATCCATAGTTGAATCAGTGCTATAACATGTGAAGGAGCTTCTTATGGAGTAGACATTAACACTGGTGGAATCGCAGATTCTTTTGCTAACTTCGTCTGGGAACCATCAGTTGTGAAGGTATTGAAAAATATTATTCTATATTAATTATTTCCTTGAAGATTCAAATTATTATTCTATATTAATTTAATTAAGAATTTTTTTCCTGACATGTAATTATAAATATATGATTTCGAGTCTTCAACCTTTAAGTTATGAAGTTCTATAATTTGTGTTCGGAAATTAGTAGCTAATATATATTTTGTTCCTTTTCTCTGTCTTCTGCTTGAGTTAGTAAATATTATAGGTTTGACAAATTATTTAAGTTAACTAACTTAAAAATGTCCTTACCAAAAAAAAAACACTAACTTAAAAATGTTCAACTTTCAAATATATTTCCGGGCGTAGCCCGGACTAATCCCTAGTTTTGTCTTAAAACAAACATGACGGAGTCTCTTATCAATGCAACGATCATGATAAAATTATAAAGAGCATACTAGTGTGACATTACTTATTTATTTACAGATATTTAGTGAGGCCTGATCCACGTTCGATGTCAACATTTGGGCTATAAGCCATTATTTAACTAGTAATAATTGTTTTCATCTATTTTTTTCACGTATTCTCTAATATTCAATTTGTTTGTAAACTAAATATATAACTTTTTAATCAAAGAAAAAAAATAATAAAATGTCTCAAAAATTAATTTAAAACTTGTATAAAAAATACTGTTTCACATTATATAAAATACTACAACATTTTTAAGAAATATACTTTTTTTATATAAGTTGACCCTGATAAAATAATATTTTGGATTTGTTATTGGTTTTCGGATAATACTCAAAACCGAACCGATACACATAAAACTACTGTGCATAAAGCACTGGATGTATTAGACATATCTGAAACCAAACCAAACCAGTTATTTTGGATCGGTTCCAATTCATGTTTTTGATTTGGGTTTTTATGCCCATGCCCATATAGTACCATATATTTTACATACTCAACCTGTAAAGCTTGAACATGTTTTTTTTGTTGGTATTTTTCATAAATCTATAACTTAATTTTACATGAACATAAGGAAATATGAATATTTCCAAAAGAAAAAATTGGAAAAATCACAAACAAAAATAAATTATATTAATCGATAAATTAAAGAATATGCTAAAGGAGAGGCGCACGACAAAGTCGACTTTAACTCTCTCACACAAAACACAATCCGCGCAATATAAAAATCCAATCGTTTCGTCAAATCCTCATTGCGTTTCTTCGGCATTGACTTTTATAATCGCAAGTCAGAATTTTCTCCGGATCGCGAATTTATCTTCGTTTCACCAATGACTCATATCCTTTTGATTCTCTCTTTGCGTCAATCGCTTATTACATCTGTTCTTAGTTTTCAATTTTAGCTTCTGTACGATTGCTCGATCTAACGAATCTATACAAAATCTTTGAAGGTTAAAGTTTTTCAATTTAGGGTTTTTTTTTTCCGGTAAACGTTTCTCAATTTAGGGTTACAATTGGAATTATCTCTGAATTTAGGGTTCTTCATTCTCTGTTTTTGAAGTTAGATTTAGATCTTGTAAAACCAAAGTTTATTGTTTTCTTTGATTCAAGATTTGATTTTTTTGATGTGAAATCGACACGGGGAAGTCAGAGAGAGCGTGATCGTGAAAGAGCTGCGGCTCGTGCTGGAGGAAAGGGAAAGAACGCAGAGGATGGTCTGACGCCGGAGCAACGCCGTGAAAGGTAATAAAAATCGAATCTTTGAAGGTGTTTTGTATTGAATTTGGTCTGATTCGTATTTGTTGTTGTGTAATGGATTTAGAGATGGCAAAGCATTGCAAGAGAAAGCAGCTAAGAAGGCTGCTCAAGCTGCAGCTGCTAGTTCTGGTGGTGGAGCTGGAGGCAAAGGAACTACGAAGAAGTGATTATAATGATCCTTTTGGTTTGTCTTTTGTGATCATTGTAGACTTTATGTTTGAAATTGGGTTGTTTTCTCTCAGAATGTTTGAATTTGGGTTATTTAGATGTGAGTTTTGACTCTTGTCTGAATCCCATTATATTGTCTCTTTGTTGAAATTGCAATTTGATGCTTATGGTTAAGTCTTATTTGGTCTATGATCAGTTATTATTAAGTACACTTTGCGATTATACTTTCTCATTTAGAGACATTGTAGTTCTTGTTACTCTCTGATGAAATTGCAGTTTTGTGAGACATTATGGTTATAGTGAAATCTTATTTTGGTCTTTCTTTGATCTGTTATGAAGTAAACTTGCAATATAACTGTCTCTGTTGGGAACATCGTAGCTCTTGTTACTCTGAGTTTATGATTCTCTCAATCAGACCATTTAGTTAGAGCTGAGCTTTGTTTGTGTCTGAATCACGTTATACTTGTCTCTGTGTTGAAATTGTAATTTGATGCTTGTGGTGAAATATTTTTTTTGGTCTTTGATCTGTTATTAGGAAGCATATGTGCAATTTAAAGGTCTCTTTTAGGGATGTTGTAGTTCTTGTTACTCTTAACTTTATTATGTCTTCAGAATGTTTGAAATCGGGTCATTAGACCTAATTTATGAATCATGTTAGGTTGCTTTATATTGAAATTGCAATTTAATGCTTCTGGTAAATCTTATTTGGTCTTTGATCTTTACTGAAGTCTGACAGTTATGTGTGGGGGTGTACATAGTCATTGAATGGTTTTATAGGGAAAATTTAAACAAAAGAACTCGAATTTGTAGATTTAGTCTAGTGCATAGGGAATGAGAAGATGTTTTTCCGGTTAAAGCCCGTTTTGTTCCTGGAAAGTATTATCCGATTGATGAATATCGATGTGTGGTTACTCAATTAATCTACCTTCACTAGTATATGATATGCATTTATGGATCCATTGCTTTCATGTTTCTAAGAATTTTGCAGTTACTTGGCCTGAGTTCTCTTGCTTTGGGAGCAATAAGGAATTCTTATTCCACTAGTGCAAAACCATTCTTCATAATCGACTCCCTCTCTTTATTAGAATAGTCATTAGAAAAAGCAAAAAATGTATTACACGGAAATTTAAACAAGATTAAATATATAAAAAAAAAGGAAACTATGTGAATTTCGGTTTCTTTACATGTTGCTGCTAAGAAATTGCAGTTTTGAGTCAGTCAACATGTGAAGAAGACTTTGTATGCTTCTATGAAGACTAGCTCACCTTTAATTAGTCGAAAATTGGAAAAATGATAACATAGACTTTTACTCTCTGCTTTGAACGTGAGTAATACTCCAAAGACTTCTACTCTCTGCTTTGAACGTGAGTAATACTCCAAAGAAAGACTAAATTAGTGAGTTAAACTGATTGGATGAGTGTATTGTACAAGCCTATATAGATATGGCCATGAAACCATATTATCATCACAACTTCCATTTTTTATTCTCGTCTTCAAATTACTTTAGAGAAATTTGTAAGGCTTTTGTAACTCAGTGAGTATAATCATTCCTTTTACTCTTTCTTTTCTCCTCTTCATTTCAACTGTTGTAAGCCCATATGCGACTCCATTGTGCCGTGAAGACCATAGGGACGCTCTTTTAGAGTTAAAAAAGAGTTTCAACAATCTTTTCAACAACTTTGTCACTTTTCTACAAGGTATGAAAATATCTTACAAATTTGCAAGAAATCTTCGACGGTAGTGAATTATGACTGTTTTGCAAGAAATTTATAACACCTTTTTAACTATATTTTCAAGATATTTAGTAATATTTTTGCAACACTTAATTCTATTAAAAAAAACATTTACTATCCAGAATATTATGAAAATTTAAACCAGTTGTGTGTTGGGCTTAGTTAAATTGAATTGTGTGAATGAGAAATGGACCATAATGGATTGGCTGAGCTCAAGTTGGAGCTCCAGTTGTTGTTGGGTCGAGTTGAATTAAACGTAGAAAACAAGAGACGATTCCTTGAGACTCGGTCTCTTTTGTTTCTCATGATCCCTGAAAATTAGATTCCTGGAGAGTGTGGTTTCATCACGTCACCTAGATTTGTGCTTGACTGGGTTCAATTTGTTGATGAAAATTTTCAATTCAAGGTAATCCAAAACCTCTATAAAAACTCATGTTTCAAGTCGTCTTCTAGACAGAAACAATTTTACACACATACACAAAGGCAAAAACTCCATCAATCTCTTTGTTTCTAAGTAAGTGTCTTGAGAGTAACGTAGAATAATAGTTCGTATAGAACCGTGTGTTCGAGTGATAGCGAAACCGGTTATTGGTGGTTATATCCTGGGACTCTACGGGTGATTCAAGGAGTTAAGAAAAGAGATTAGTCTCGCCTTAACTCGTTCTCTTCCCTTAACGTCTATGAATTTTTAGTTTCAATCACATTTCCATAGTATTGCTAATTTGAGCTCCTACATTGTGTGCATTTTTTTGAATTCTTTTTAGAGATAGCACCTAGTGTATATTACGACATATATTAAACACCATATGTCTACGTGGGTAAATTTTCGTGATGTATATTATGATTCTACATGTTTCCACTTTTAATTTTTTTTCTTCCTATATTTTCGCTAAATAATTAAAAAATAAATAAAGATCTCTAGATAATATCTTTTGATTACTCCATTTTCTCTGAATAAAATTTTCTTTTAGTAAAGATCTCTAGAATAATATCTCACAATTCTCACCCAAATATTTAGGGATGTGAGTATCACGATTAGGTATACCCCGCACCAGAATTATATTTTCTCATGTTTATATATTTACAGTCATACAAATGGTTTATAAACTTACTTCAATTTTGTAAACTGCTCTCGAAAAGGTAATTAAGAAACAGTCTCAAAATGCATATTTTCAAAGTTTCGAGTATCAACAAGCATTATCCGAAGATAGAGTTTCTCCGGTTTGTCCTTCAGTTTTTATTGGTTTTTGGGTTCGACTTTGATTAACCAACAAATACGACAGTTTATATTTTAAATTCAATTTAACATAGATAATTTGTTTTTGTTTTTGAGTTTGTTTATTTTGTTGTTGTATGAGTTTTGTTTAGATTATTTTTCAATGTTGTTTCTTTAAAATATATTTTTACATGAATCCTATACTATTTAACGGTGGAATTGTTGGGTGAAAGGGATTATGTGTTTCAATGTTGCCGACACAGAGTCCAAATCGTGTAAGCAAAATTATTTTTTAATTCTTTTTTTGTTTCTAACAATTATTATATTTTTTTTAAATTGATATTTTGTAGAAAGAAAAATAGAAGATGCATTCGATATGAAGGTTCTTGGATACTCAATCATTTCATGCAGTGAATGAGATCTAAAATATATATTATAGTCATATATGCATGCATACATCTTATTGAACTTTCACTAATTTCTCTTCTAACATTTTTAATTACTACTATACGTTTCGTCATCTTCCAAGACATATTCATTCACTTTTCTATATTTTCACGTTTTCTTCGCTCATATATAATGAATGAAACTTTAGATTGATTCTCAATCTAGATGAGAATTATATTCTCAACTTCATCTTTTAATACTCTCTATTTTATCATATCAGTTACATGATCTTCTTGCTGACTTGAGTGTCAAAATAATTTTAGGAGAAATATCCAATTGTAGTGGTGAAGTTACTCTGAACATATTATAGTGCATATTCGTAGACATATTTGTAGAAATCTCATCTTGTCTTTAGACATATTCATAGATATTTTCATTTTTTTCTTTAAATTTCGACCCATTGACACTCATTTTATCAATAAGTTCCAATGTGATATTCCATCATTTGATCTTTCATTTTCTTATATTTTAGTTTTGTTGTATACATTTTAATTCATTTTCTCTTATCTTTGTTATTATTTCCCCATTTTAATAAAGTATGACCTTTCAAAATTCATAAAAATTTAGAAATACCATATAAATTTATTCTTAATATATCAATTAAAATTTTTTTAATTCTAAAAATTACAATTTTAAACATACTTTAGGTTAAAAATTTAATAATGTTACCACTAAAAAACGATTTCATTGTCTAGTATTTATTCTTATTAATATTTTTAAATTTGTTAAAATATCTTTTTAACTTATGTTTTGTAATCTCCTTAAGCTCTTGTTTTACTTTGATTTCTTTTATTATTAACTATCTAAGTAATGTTCATTAACGATTATATTTAAGTAATATATATTCATTCAAAATTTCTTATTTGATAAAATGATTTTTCTTCAGTTGATAATTAAGGTGATGATGTGGATAAATTAGATTGAGAGAGAACTCTCCTATTATATATATATGATTTTGATATTTATGACGTTTGGATTATGCAATAGTCAGTTATTTAATATATTTCCTATTTTTATTGTAATATTTGTTTTAATCATCAAATTCAACATTTAATAGTTAATCCAATTTATCTTATATGTTAAATAAAAATATTGCAAAATTAGCATGAGACAAATATATGTTGCAATTCTCTTTACGATAAATCCACAATCAAATTGTGACCATATTGCAAAACAAATTCTTTGTTCGTCGTCACAAAATCTC
Organism: Cardamine occulta; assembly: GCA_028015245.1. Taxonomy (NCBI): domain Eukaryota; kingdom Viridiplantae; phylum Streptophyta; class Magnoliopsida; order Brassicales; family Brassicaceae; genus Cardamine; species Cardamine occulta. The sequence goes on from CM051389.1 coordinate 7,463,896, forward strand.
CGCAACAAAAGTATCTTGGTGAGTAACTATTTCATTACAAATATTTCAATATCTATGCAAAAAATACGACTTTGCAACGCTCAATTAGCAATAATATAAAATTTGTTGGAATTTCCTTGCAATTCTATTGTTTGCAACAAAATATTGACCTTTTGCAGTAACTTTTATCTGTTGCAATCTTGTTATTTTCTTGTAGTGAGTGATAGGGCTAACCTTGGTGTGAATTCTCTTCAGGGAGAGAGATCAATTCGAGTAGTAGTCATTTTAGGCTACATAGTCTCTGTACCCTCAATCTTGCTTACAATGATTTCAACTCTTTTTTGATCACCACTCACTACACTACATTCATGGAGTTAGCGCTAGTCAACCTTTCACACTCTTCTTTTCCGGTCAAATCCCAACCGATCGAGCTGCTTCATCTAACCAAGTTGGTGTCTCTTGACCTTTCTTCTAATTCTCTATCAGCTAAAAAATCATTTCTTGAAAAACTCGTCTGGAATTTGACAAACCTCAAGGAGCTAAACGTAGGTTCTGTTGACATCTCCTCAGAAATTCCTAGAAATATCGCAAACCTATCTTATCTAAGATCACTCTACTTGGATGATTGCAACTTGATTGGTGGATTTCTAAAGTGTTCTTTTGATTCCTACTATAAAATCCATTTCCTTGAGTGGCAATAAAAAAATGGGAGGTCCCCTCCGAGAGTTTCATGAAAGTAACTCTATTGTATTATTGTATATCTCTTGGACATCTTTTTTGAGTAATATACCAAATTCTATCAGTAACCTTAAGCATCTGAATGTTTTGACACTTTCACTATTGTAATTTCAGTGGTTTTATTCCTTCTTCACTACCTAATTTCTCGTCTCACCTCTATCCGCCTCTATGGTAACAATTTTGTTGGTGAAACCCCATCTTCTTTTGGCACTTTGAACCAACTGACTAGCTTACTTGTTGATTCAAATAAGCTTAGTGGTAACTTTCACCTTCCAATACTAAACCTTACAAAGTTGTCATATTTAAACCTCTCTGGCAATGACTTTATAGGCATGTTTCCTCCTAACATGAGTTCACTTTCTAACTTATTTTGTTGCAAACCAAAATTGTTTTTTTGGAACTATCCTTCTTCTCTCTTCACCATTCCTTCTCTGACATTAATTTTTTTTAGAGACGAACAACTCAATGGAGCTCTAGGTTTTGAGAATATGTCTTCTCCATCCTATCTAGACCTTGACATTAACAATTTCAGTCATTTGTTTGGACTATACCTTTCAAACAATAGAATCACAGGTCAAGTACCACGGTGGTTATGGAATCTACCAAATTTGATGGATCTTGATCTCTCAAACAACAGTTTCAGCGGTTTTGATGAATTCACAAATGATTTCTCTAGAGATAAGAACATTGTAGTGCTAGATCTGAGATCAAATGATTTCCAAGTACCATTATTTGTCCCACCAAGGCTTATCAGAACTCTACTTGCATCAAGAAATAACTTCTCCAGAGATCCCAATATCAATATGTGATATGACTTCTAGAAATCCTAGATATAGCCAACAACTTGAATGGATCATCTCCAGAGGGTTTTCAAAAGCTCATCGAGAGCTCTCTATCAATTTTAAGCCTAGAACATTATAACCTCAGTGGAAGGATACCAAATATATATTCATGAATGCTAGCAATCAGAGGTCACTTAATGTTGGCCACAACCATTTTGTTGGGAAACTTCTGAGATCTTTGATTGATTGCTCTTCTTTGGAGGTTCTAAATGTGGAACATAATATACTTAACGATACTTTTCCATTATAGTTACATCCCCTGAAGAAGCTACAAGTTGTGATCCTCCGGTCAAATGAGTTTCATGGATCTTTAGGTCTTTCTTGGTTTCCTCAAATGCTAATTATCGATATACCACACAATGACTTTACGGGAACGTTGCTATCTGATTTTTCATGCATTGAAATGGAATGTCCTTAGAAGGAGACCGTCCAAAATCAAAGTACATTGGTGGGAATACATATTACCAAGATTCAATGGTTTTGGTGAATAGAGGAGTAGAAATAGAGTACACGAGGATCTTCACACTTTTAACAACCATTGATTTCTCAAGAAATAGACTTGGCATAAAAATCAGTGAATCCATTGGTTTACTAAAGGGGAAAATGTTAAAAAGCCTCAACTTTCAAATTGTGAACGTTTAAATCCTCAACTTTCAAAATATCATTTAAATGCCTAAGTTTTTGTGGACTTCTTGATTAAATTATTAACTTATGTTGACTATGCCATTTGAGACACAACATTAAATTGAGAAACGGAGCATGTCAACGGAGTTAAAGGTTATTTTAGAAGGTTTCTTTAGTCAAATTGCCTTTGTTTCTAGACCTGGCAAGCGGGCCTTATGCCCGTGGGGTTGGCTCAAAAAGTACCCTCACGAGGTGGGCCTGGACAGAAAAAATAGTATCCATAGATAGGCAGGCATCACATGCCACGTCCAGTTGGAAGGCGGTCTAAGCAGGCCGATAGATGGTTAATCATTTTCCGTTGATCGATTGAATCTTTATTTTTTTTATTTTAGTTTTGAATCAATTGAAATTCAAATCTAATCTCTTGATCGAACTCCAATTTCAAGATTTATAATTTTGCTTGTGTGTTTATAACACCCTGATCCCACAGTTTTTGATCATAGAGTCGAGAAATTTTAAAAGCCCATTAAGCCCAAATCATAATTTAATGAGGACACATATATAAAGGATCTTAGGGTTTTATTCTCTCATTTTTGAGCCTCCCTGATCAGGAGAGAAGAAGACAAATCATGAGAAAAGGAGAGAAAAGAGAGATAGAGAGGAAAAAGAAGAAGAAGACAGATTCAACCGGTTCTGAGAGAAAGAGAAAACGGAGGATCAAACCAAATCCTTTGTCAATGATATTTTCTGGAGACATGCAGAACATCAATATCTATACACAGCCACAAGCGGATCATAAATCGGAGCTACGGTTAGATAGTTATTACCGTGTTCCGAGGGCTTATTTCTGCAGATCGGATTCCGCTGCCGCCTAACTTCAAAAGAAGTTTCCCGGTGAACCGTAGAGAGTTAGAAGACGATGTACATATCATTGAAAAGCCCGCGATATCCTCTTTACAGATCCACTTACAGATCAGAATTCCGAGGTAAGAAGAGTATGAGTTTTAAGATGACAGTGACTGTAACAAAGTTTTACAAAACCCTAGTTTTCCTAATTCAGAAACCCAATTGCTATTTTTGGAAAGTTGCTATTTTTGGAAAGTTTCTAATTTGGGAAAGCTTCTACTTTAGAAAAGTACATAAAAAGGTGCTAAATAGGAATGTCCAGAAAAGGAAAGTCCAAAATAGGAAAGTCTAGAAAAGGAAAGTTGAGCAAAGGTGAGGGTGTGATCTGCAGAAGCTTAGTGATAATTTCTTTTCTTATGTTTAATGAATCCTGACATGTAGGCTTAGATCTTCTTTCTTAGGATTGAATAAGAAATTATATGTTTTGATGCTTGTTGAGTGGTTGTTTGATATACATGATTATGGTGTTTGATGATAATGTTTATTTATGATGGTGCATGTATGAGAAAGTGGCAAGTACGAGTATGTATGTATGTATGCATAAGAAAGTAGCAAGCACGAGCATGTATGTATGTATGTGTGACGGAGTCAAATTAATTGTCTGTGATGGACCGAAGGGTTAATATGCATGTCAAGAATGGCTGACGAGCCCGTAATGGGAGTGTGTGAGCCACGAAGGCCAGCCTCCACTCATGAGGTTCTAAAAGCCATCACGGCGATGGTTGAACCTACCGATGTATGGACCTCTTGCTGTGGCCAAGAGAAATGTCATGTATGTTATAGCTTGTCGAGGGTGGTATGTTAAATGTATAGTGTCAAGGTTTATGTGTTATGATGATTGTTGCGTAGGATTAGAAATTATTCTACGTTTCCAGTGGGCGAAAAAGATCTCCTCACTAAGTAATTCATTACTCACCATTTTTCACTTTGCGGTTTGAAGTTGTGTTCATTGATGAATTTTGGAGAAAAGTGTTATAGGTGAGACCAAGGAATAACACGCTGTCTTGGGCTGTGTGGTGGTACGGGCATTATAGTGTTAATCTTTGAAATTAATTGAAATCGAATGAATTCTCCTGAGCCTTGAATCTTGATCGATATCAAATTAGTTGTTGCTAGTGATTTCTTAGGTTTTGGTTTTGGTTTTGGTTAGAGCTTCTAGGTTGTTCTGTTTAGTTGTTGTTAATGCAAAATCAAAGATTTTATCTTTTAGTTTGTTGTGTTTCTGCTTAGATGATTTAACAAGTGAACTATCTTTTGTCTTTGAAGTTGCTTTTAGTTTTAGCTACATTTGAAGCTCTTCTTTTGGCTACAGGGAGCATGTAAGGAATAAAGGGAGGAAAGATTTTACAGTTGATGAACTGATCTGACTGATCATTCCAAAAGGCAGAGGTAAAAAGATGGTTTTGCGAATGAGGCTTGAGTTTTTGAATTATTGAGTTCTTGAGTTGTTCTTTTTTCTTTATTTGATAGTCCTTGAGTTCGTTATATCTCTCACCTTAGACCAGGCTAGTAACAATGATACAATGCAAGAGATTGTGAAGAGTCAGCTTATGCTCCGGAATGATTTGTTGTGTCGAGGACAATATTTTCATGTGAGATGTGCAACTCATATAATTGTTCAAGGTGGTCTGGCAGTGATTGCTACTTTGTTGCATAAGATTAGGGAGAGTATTAAGTATGTTCAAGGATCAGAATATCGTGAGATCTTATTTGCAAAATTTGTTGAATCTATTGGTATAAAGATTAAGGCTGTTTTGCTGTTGGATGTGAAAACTAGATGGAACTCAACGTACAAGATCCTTGATAGGGCTCTCAAGTATTGAGCTGCCTTTGGTAATCTCAAAGTTATTGATGGAAAAAACTACAAGTTTTATCCTACAGATGCTGAATGACAACGACTCCAAAATCTGTGTGATTTGCTGGAGCCATTTGATGTGGTTACTAATCTTATTTCAGGTTCCACATATCGAACTTCAAACTTATCTTTCATGCAAGTTTGTAAGATCAATAACTGGTTGGCAGTGAATGAGTTTAGTGCAGATGAAGTTATCAAAGAAATGATAAAGCCCATGAAGGAGAAGTTTGATAAGTATTGGGAAGAAGTTAGTAATCTATTTGCAATGACTACAATGTTTAATCCAAGGTTGAAGCTAACACTTGCTTAGTTTTGTTTTAGTAAACTTGATAAAAGTTTTTGTCAAAGAAGGATTCAAAACTTGTGTCTAAAACTAACTACTCTATTTGAATCATATGAAAACAAGTCCGTTTTTCCATCACCTTCTGCAGAGACCTGTGAAACAGATCAAAACAGAGATGATAATGAAGGAATAAGAGGAACTTTCGGCAATTATGATGTAAGTTCTCGTAAATTCTGTCTCTTTTATGATCTTTAGAAGTTTCAGGTTCTGTTTTTGCAAATTGCATGCTTTGTTTTTTGAAAATATGCAAAGAGTTCTTATTGTTTTCTTAGTTGTTGTTGTTTATTATACATAACTTCTTTGCCTTTTGCAAAGAGACGGTTGTTGCTAGTGGAAAGTCTTCTTTGGAAATGTTTCTTAAAGAATCCCCATTAGACATGAAGAATTTTGCGAGTTTAGATTTTCTAAAGTATTGGAAAGATAATGCTTAGTGCTATGGAGAATTGGCTTCCATGGCTTGTGACCACCTAAGTATAGCTATCACAACCGTAGCCTCTGAATCCACTTTTAGCATTGAAGCTCGAGTTTTGAACAAGTATAGAAGCTTCCTTCTCCAAAGAAATGTTCAAGCATTAATATGCATCCGCAATTGGTTACAAGGTCTTGAAGCATATGAAAACGGTAAACATATGTTTCATAAGTTTTTCAATTTTACCTTTTTTCCAGTCAATTGTTGATGATGATGCTTGATTTGATTTTAGAGTTTCAGTTTTATTTGATTTTCAGTTTCAGTTTAGACTTTAAGTGATACATCTTGACTTTCAGTTTGATTTTGAGTTTCAGCTTTGGTTTACTTTGAATGTTTGAGTTAAACAATCAGTGATTAGGTGTTTCCTGTTTGGTTTCACGGCTTCAATGTTTCAGTTTCTGGTAACATTTTTCATGTTTCAGTTCTAAGTGTCGTGTTTGAGTTTGACATCTCTAGTTTGTGTTCTCGAGTTTAAGTGTCGTGTTTCAGTTATAACTTCTAATTGTCATGTTTCAGTTCTAGTAGTGAGTTTGAGTTTGACAGCTCTAGTTTGTGTTTCAATGCACAGATAAAGAAGATTATATTCCAGACCAAACTGAGCAAATCATCAAAATGCCTCTAGTCGACACTAAATCGAAACAAAAACCCAAAACACAAACCAAACTGAGCAAATCATCAAAATGCCTCTAGACAATTTAGCTTTCATAATTTTTAGTATTTCACTAACCAGACAAAGACCAAAAACAAGTCTCTCTTATCAATATTGAAGCTTCCAAAAAGTAGAAGGAGAAGCCACTGACTAGATTATATTGGAGGGTTCACATCATGCAATTCACAGTAGAATTAGATAAGCTTCTTAAATTTCATCATTAGCACTAGCTCTGAAAGTTACACTCTGTAACTTAAAACATAAGCACTAGAGTGTCCTCCAACATATTGGAGTGATACAATGAAGTTTTGAATTCTTTTTACCTATGCCTTTTGGAGTGATCACTCGGATCAGTCCATCAACTGTAACATCTTTCCTCTCTTTCTTCTTTACATGCTCCCTGCAGGCTGCATTCAAAAAGAAGAGCTTGTTAAACCCAAAAGTTAACATCATTCATCCATTAGAGATTAACAAAAGTTACAAAATTGATTCACATTCAAGAAGAAACATAAACTGTAATGGTAAATTACTAAGTTATTATCTTCTTTTTGTTTCATTTGTTACAAAAAAGAAGTTGAAATAGGATGCTTAGTAACAGTTTTGAGCAGCCGCAAGTTTATGAAACAGTTTTGAGCAGATCTTAAACTTCCCAACAAACCAAAAACTTCAGAAACACTTTTGAGCAGCTCCAAACTTGTTCAAATATAAAGAACTTAGGGAATATCAAATAAACAACAAAAAAAAAGAACTAAAAAAATCAAGAACTCAAGAACTCAAGAACTCAAGCCTAATTCGCAAAACCATCTTTTTACCTCTGCCTTTTGGAATGATCAGTTGGATCAGTTCATCAACTGTACCATCTTTCCTCCCTTTCTTCTTTACATGCTCCCTGCAGTCCAAAAGAAGAGTTTCAAATGTAGCTAAATTCAAAGACAAAAATAGTTCATTTGTTAAATCATCTAAGATAAAATATTTGCTTTTGCATCAACAACAACTAAACAGAGCAACCAAGAAGCTGTAACCAAAATCAAAACCAAAACCTAAGCAATCACTAGCAACAATTAATTTGATATGATCAAGATTCAAGACTTAGGAGACCCCGCAGGCCGACCATCATACCCACTAGTCTTTGCGGAGCGGGTATGGACAGTCAATTTCTTGTTTGTGCTCCTTTGCGGGCGGACCCGTGGGGTCGGAGAAAATGGCAGTTGTCGACGGGCATTTCTAGACGGTCGCGAGCTCACCGGTCTGATAGATCTAGTCGTTTCCCTCTTACTAAAAAAACTCAATTTTCAAATTATAGACGTTTAAATCTCCAACTTTCAAAATATAGACGTTTAAATGTCTAAGTTTTCATTGACTTCATGATTAAATGGTTAACTTATATTGACTAAGCTATTTTATACACGACGTTAAATCAAGAGATGGAACACGTTGACGGGGTTAAAGCTTTAATATTTTTTTATCGGTTATTTGACTTTCCAATGAGTATTCTGAAAAAATTAATCGGTTATCTCCAACGCTTAACGTTTAAACGGATAATCGATAAAAATGTTAAAGCTAATAACTATTTTCATAATAACTGATTCGAAGGATGCGGATCGAATACATTATCGCCAACGCTTAAGAAACTCAATTTCTTGAGAGTTTTAGGAAATTCCATGGAAATTTTCCAGAGATTCAAGGAGTCATGATGGCAAAGACGTCGTTGGTTTATGTTTCTCCAAAGGCGGATTTCAATTTCAGAAGATTTTTTACTTCTTGGTTAAGGTTGGATCTCAATGAAGCGTTAGAAAGTAGAAAGAGAAGACAAATGATAAATAGTCAATGAAACATTGGTCGTTTTGATTAAACAGAACCAGCTAATAGAAAATTTAACCCCGTAAGCGTGTTTTGTCTCTCGATTTAACATTATGCCAGAAATAGCATAGTCAACATAAATTAACCATTTAATCATGAAGTCGATGAAAACTTAGGCATTTAAACTTCCACATTTTGAATGAGGATTTAAAATGTCCACAATTTGAAACAACGTTGTTTTGATTAAATAGAAGCTGCTAACGGAAGCTTTAACCCCGTTCACATGCTCAGTTTCTCGATTTAACGGTATGCCTCAATTGAAATAGTCAACATAAGTTAACCATTTAATCATGAAATCAACAAAAACTTAGGCATTTAAATGACATTTTGAAAGTTGAAGATTTAAACGTCTATAATTTAAAAGTTGACTTTTTTTGAAATATTTCCTGTTTACTAAAGGATCTCATTATGCTCAATTTGTCAGGAAATGGTTTCACTGGAAACATCCCTTCGTTTTTAGCAGGCTTGAGTCACTAGAATTGTCATACAACAAGCTTTCGAGTCAAATTCTGCATGCACTCAAGGAAGTCACAAATTTTTCCTTAATCAAGGATTCTAACACGAAGCTAGTAGGTCCAATACCAAATAGTTAAAACCATTAAAACCGAATTGTTATTTACAGATTTTTACTAAATTTAAGTACATGGTTCGCAAGACGTATTTAACTTATGCATTTTGAGTTTCAACTCAAACGTCTCCCTATGAAGTCGTTTTATATTTGTTGGCATTCTGGTTTTTGTGCACTAAATTTTATACTATACGAAGATATATATTACGGTATATATATTCCTTATATTCATCTCTTGTATATAGGATTGTATAAATTACAAACATTCCTTTTATCTTGTAATCTTCCAAATCTGTTGGAAGCTAGGTTAAAGAAAACCTTCTTAGACGCTTAGGTTTCTTGACATGCTACCAGAGCTATTAACACAAAATTAAACTCGATTCCCTGCGAATTCTCTTTCGATTTCTTGTTCTAATACTTCTCTTTTCCTTGACCTCTCCTTTTTCTCTTTGACTTCATCAAGACTATGTTCTTCTTTACTCTGTTCACACAAATATGGTGAAAGAAACTGAAGCCAATGAAAAATCCTAGACTACGATCGATGGTGCTAGACAGAAGGTTGAGATTCAACGCCGGACGATCTCACCTTATGACTTATCGTCAAGTGATAATCCCGGTTCCTTGATCTCTCAACCTCTCCTTAAAGGACCAAATTACAATGAATGGTCTGTTAACTTACGTATGGCACTAAAAGCAAGGAAGAATTTTGGCTTCGTTGATGGTTTAATTCCGCAACCAAACTCTGATTCGGAGGATTTAGAGGATGGGTGGACCAATAACGCCTTGGTTGTGTCTTGGATGAAGCTCACAAATTCAGAGACAATTCGATCAAGTCTCTCTAACCTTGAGATTGCGAGTGAGTTTTGGGACCATATTCGACGCCACTACTCGGTGAAGAATGGATAGAGAGTGCAGCCTAGTAAGGCTGAACTCACGACTTGTCGTCAACATGGACTTACTATTGAAGCATAATACGGAAAGTTGATGCAACTTTGGACTTCTTAAAGGGCTTGATGAGTCAATATATGGCTCAGTTAAATCAAATCTTTTGTCTCATGAACCTTACCCTCACTCGACGAAGCTTACTGTGTGTTGTTGCAAGATGAGGACTCTAAACATACTTCATGAGTGCTTGATGAGAGAGTTGATAATATGGCTTATGCAATTCGTGCCAGCCATGTTTCTGGATCAACTTCTAACTCGACCAGCTTGTTCATGTCGAGAGAAGAACACATGAAACAACATTGCAACAGTTGTGGTAAGAATGGTCATCTCGCTACCAACTGTGTTCGCACACTTGGATATCTTGATTGGTGGGGAGAACGTCCAAGAGGACACATCAATGCAGACCGAGGTCGTGGTGATGGCGGGGCTAGTCATTTGTCATGTCCGCACGCACACATGCTGTTCAAGCATCTGCTTCGCAACCTAAAGTTTCTGGTGTTGACGCGGTGACAACATTAGATAGAGTTAGGCTCACGAGACTTAATGACGAACAGTGGATGACTTTGATCACATTGCTAAATGAAACGAAACCAACTTCTGAGTCTTTGAGTGGTACATTTTTCTTAGGCTTTTGGATAATTGATACTGGTGCTACTAATCATATGACAGATTCAATTAACTTTCTTTCTGATGTTGGAGAAATTGCTCCTCTACCTGTGAAATTACCAGATGGAATGATTACTTTAGCAACACGTCAAGGCATAGTTACCTTGAGTTCTACGCTTACGATTCTGAGTATGTTGTTTGTTAATGGACTGCAATGCCATTTTATTTCAGTTTCACAATTAACTTGGCAGAAAACTTGTGTTTTCCAGATTACTGATAAGTTGTGCCTAATTCAGGACCGCATAACGAAGACGCTGATTGGAGTGGCTGAGCAGTTGGATGGCTTTATTTTCTACGAGTGATGGAATTTGCTGGAGCAATGCATCACATGGAACTAGTATCTACGAATGTGTGGCATCATCGCTTACAACATCCTTCGTCTGAAATCTTAGATTTACTACCTATTTCAGTTTCTTCTAGCAATAGTAATTTGCAGAATAAGACGTGTGAGACTTGTATCTGCGCCAAAAAATCTCGTTGTTCTTTTCCTACAAGTTCTAATAAAACTTCAGCTTTATTTGAATTAGTGCATTGCGATCTATGGGCCCCTTATCGAACTATGGCTCATTGTGGAGCTCAATATTTTTTAACTCTCATTGATAACTTTTCAAGGAGTGTCATGTTGTTTATCTTACCTAGCAAACAAGATGTGTCTCACACTCTCCGTGATTTTGTTGCTCTATTTGAATGACAATGTACTTCACAAGTGAAAACCATTCGTAGTGACAACGGTACTGAATTTATGTGCATGACATCTTATTTTCGAGAAAAAGGGATCATGCATGAGACATCTCGTGCCGGTACTCCTCAGCAAAATGGTTGTGCAGAGTGTAAACATCGATACATTATCAATGTAGTCTCGAGCACTACGTTTTCAGGCCTCTCTACCAGTTGAATTTTGGGGCGAATGCATTCTCATATCGGCTTATTTGATCAATCGCACACCTACACCTTTGCTTAATGGAAAGACGCCTTTTGAATTATTGTATCATCGCCCACCTCCACTTACTCATTTGCGTGTTTTTGGATGCTTATCTTATGATCATAATCGGAATCACAAGGGTGACAAGTTTGGTTCAAGAAGCATTAAAGGGGAATTTATCGGCTATCCTTACGGAAAGAATGGTTGGCATGTTTTTGAGCCAGATACCGGTAAAAATATTTCTACAAGAGATGTTATCTTCTGCGAAACAGAGTTCCCTTTCGCGACATCTCCATTCAAGTTCTGTTCTTACCTGTTTCAGATCCTATCTCATACAAGATCTTACCAGTCATTACAGATTCAACTTGACCTGTCACGGCGACTCCATTTTCAGCGCCTTTGGAGACCTCTGTTTTTCTGCTTATGACTCTGCCTGCAACGAAAACAGAACCAGTAATCTCTATTGAAACAGAATAGACTTCGACAGAACAAGGTACTTATGTCAAAACAGAGCAGTCTTCGACAGAACCACGCACTTCTGTCGAACATGATAGTCTTCAACAACACTTCAAATTCTTTACCGGCAGCAACTTCAAAGTCCCTTCCTACTGTTCCCGTATTACGCCGGAGTGGGAGACCTATGACATTACTGGTCAAGCTGAATGATTATGTTCTCACTCACATTTCAAAGGATCATGTCGCATGTTCCTCTGTTTTGTATGCGATTGATGACTATGTTGATTGTTCAAGATTTTTGACTAATCATTGTCAATTTCTTGCTTCAATCACAGCCGCGCATGAGCCTGAATCATACCGAGAGGCTATGCGTGACGAGAAGTGGAGATTTTCTTGTCGTGATGAGATAGATGCTCTTGAGGTTAATAAGACTTGGAAAATTGAGGATCTACCTCCTAGAAAATATGCCATCGGATGTATGTGGGTTTTTAAACTGAAGTTTTGAGCTGATGGCACACTCGAGAGACACAAAGCATGGCTGGTTGTTCTCGGAAACAATAAAGTTGCAGGGAGGATTTTGACGAAACATTTGCTCTGGTCACAAAATTGACAATGGTAGGAACTTTCTTGCAAATTACGGCATCTAAGATTTGGGAAGTTCATTAAATAGATGTCCATAATGCGTTTCTTCATGGAGATTTAAAAGAAGAAGTTTACATGCGTCTTCCACCTGGTTTTTATAATGGAGATAAGAACAAAGTTTGCAGATTACGTAAGTTGCTGTATAGATTACGCCAAGCTCCTCGTTGTTAGTTTGAGAAGCTTTCTACTGCACTTCATGATTATGGTTTCATTCAATCCATTCCTGACTATTCCCTTTTCACATTATCTCGTGGATCCAACAATCTAAAGGTCCTGGTCTATGTGGATGATCTCATTATTTCTGAGAACTCGACTTCGATCATTACTACATTCAAGGAGTATTTGAGTAAATGTTTTCACATGAAAGATCTAGGCATCTTGAAGCATTGAACTGGCTAGGAGTCCGACTGGAATTTACTTATGCCAAAGAAAGTATGCTTTGGATATTATCAAGGAGACGGCTCTTTTAGCTGCAGCACCCGTTTCCTTTCCTCTTGAACAGAATCATCAACTACCTCTTGCGAAAGGTGTATTTTTGATGATCCTAAAGCATATCGTCGACTAGTCGGACGCTTGATTTATCTAGCGGTCACTCGCCCAGATTTTTCTTACTCAGTTCAGGTATTAGCACAGCTTATGCAGAAACCTCGACTGGTACATTGGGAAGCCGCTCTCCAGGTGGTTTGGTATTTGAACAGTAACTTAGGACATGGAATTCTTCTCCGAGCTCACAGAAATTTAAAATTTGTTGCTTGGTGCGACTCGGACCGGTCTGGTTGTCCGCTTACTCGATGTTCTTTAACAGGCTGGTTCATACAATTGGGTGATTCCCCTATTTTGTGGAAAACACGCAAGCAAGAGGTTGTCTCTCACTCTTCCGTTGAGGCTGAGTACCGTGCGATGTCCGAGACTCTTAAAGAACTTATCTGGATCAAGAACTTGCTACATTGTTTTGGTATTTCGATCTCTTCTCCAATCCCATTATTTTGTGACAACCAAGCAGCAATTCATTTACCTGCAAATCCAGTTTTTCACGAAAGAACCAAACACGTCAAAAATGATTGTCATTTCATACGAAATGATATTGTTCGTGGTACCATTGGTACACGATATGTTTCTACCCATGATCAGCTTGCGGATATCTTCACTAAGGTACTTGGAAGGAAGCAATTCAATGAGTTTTGTTGCAAGCTGAGCGTTTGTGACCTTCACGCTCCACCTTGAGAGAAAGAAGGGGGGGGGGAGGGTATTACGGAATATATATTCTTTGTATTCATCTCTTCTATATACGATTAATTAGAAACATTTATTTTATCTGATAATCTTCCATGTCTGTTGGAAGCTAGGTCAAATCCTTTTGTATATATATTGGTCATCGGCCTCTTATCAATACCAAGAAAATATTCTTACACGCTTAGGTTTCTTGACATATAAGAAATTTTATAGTCATAAAGATACTAAAAAACTCTACAAAATTGAATGAAACCAACTCTTAAAAACAAATATATTGTAAAAAAAGTGAAACTTAAAATGAATCATTTCTCTTTTTAAACCAAAGAAAAAAATCAGAGAGCATAAGTTACACCAAATAGAGTAAATTAATATTTTTCGTCTATCTCTTGTTCACATAAAATCAAATTGGGGAAAAAACCCTACAAATATTTTCTTCAATTTCGATCCGAAATTGAAGCAACTTTGTCGTAAAATCCAATTTATTTTTTTTAGACAGTTTTAAGTTGGTTTTTAGCTTGATGAAAGTTATCCTGAAAAATTAAGAATACGTTTTCTAATATTCAGAATATGTATTTTAACACTTTTACATATTCTACGAAATTTAGATTAAGTATTCTATGAGTTGTACATGTTCTGAGAAATTTAGAATGAAGTTTTAGAATACATATTCTAAAATGTATTCTAAAAATTTAGAATACGTATTTTACGGTTTGTTCATGGTCTAGAAATTTAGAGTATGTATTCTAAAATTTAGAACATGTATTCTACAAGTTGTTCACATTCTAAAACATTTAAAATTCGTATTTTAATAAGATTAGAATCACTACAAGAAAACATGCCAATAACGACGAAAAATTACGTCGAAATATAATCGTCGTAAATTAGAAAGGCTATTACGACTAATTTACGACTCAAAAGACAATCGTCGTAAACGTACAACGAAAAATTGGACTTCTATTTACGATAATTTAGCAGCGCATTTACGATGAATTTTAGGTTCGTCGTAAACTAGTCGCAATTTAACGACTCTTTTACGACGAAGTATAGATTCGTCGTACAGTAGTCGCAATATAACAACTCATTTACGATGTAGTATATTAATGACCATATAATAACGAAAATTGAATTGTTAGGTGAACACGTGTATTTAATGTTCACCAGAAATTTTACAATAGAGTATATTCGTTGTAAACGCGTCGTTAATATGACATTAAAGCGTTACAATATTCAGTCGTTGTAAATTCGTTATTTCAATTCTACTTAACTAGTTCAAAAATTTCCTATAAATACCACATTCTGCCACATAATGAATTTGACCTAATTATGGATGACGAAGGATCTTATGAGAGACATGTACGGATGGTTAATTGTGTTGTTGAGCCAGAAGATGTTTCTTTCATTGATGTCTCTTGGAAGACTACAATTGAATACCTAACACAAAAAGGTAAAGTGAAATGTCATTATTAGTATACAATGATTATTTTAAGATTGCTTAATTGACAATTAAATATATTTTACTTATTATATTTTGAATATTATATTTTGAATATAGGTGGACATATACGTGGGTAGACATTAGTAAAAGAGTTACATCAGATAAAACTACAATGGCGTCACGTACCTTTTGTGGTAGTAGTGATTCATAAAATGGTTCCTAATGGATTGGGGGATGCGATGGTCATAATGAAGGTAAAATGTATATATAGTTTTAACAAAAGATGTTTTTAACTAATCAGATATTTTGTAATCGATAACTTTACTTTTTAATTCTTGTAGGATCCGACCGGTACTGTATCATCGAGCATTCATAGGTCCGCCATATCTGATAACAAATATGGGCCGCATATAAAAGAGGGTTCAGTGTTGCTTCTCAAGGAGGTTGTAGTTGTTAAGTTTGAACGGACGACAATATATCTTAACATTGCTCTTAAGAATATAATCAATGTAAGTTACAATTTTATTGTAAAAGGTAGTGTATTAAGTAGTATCATCACCGACAGTAAGGTAGTTTATATAACACATAAACTTGTTAATTTGGTAGGTTATATCTAAAGAAAACATGACTACAACGTTCATACAAGAAAGTGGTCCCAGTGGTGTTAATCGAAATCCAAACAATTAGTTATACCCCGAAGATGACGAAGGGTCAGATGATGATGAAGAAATTGAGTAGTACATTACGCCATCAATAAAAGAAAACTAAAATTAATAACTATGTGTTTATGTTTAATATGCTTGCAGTTTATTTGTATGATAATTTTAAGCTATCATGTACTATAGATGGTACTGTTTTTGTAGATGTTTATGTTAAACTATCGTATAATATTAATAACTATGTATGTTTAATATCATTGCATTTTTAATGGACATATTGTTATATACATGGTTTTGGTTGTTTAAAAACTAGTTCATGTTCATTACATTTTTTAAATTAGTCTAAATAACATACATCCGTGTTTTACTATTAAGAAAATTAAGTACAGGATTATATTACGAAGGTTAAGTCTAGCTTCCATGTTTCTTATATTACCAGCGCGTTTACGATGAATTTGAGATTCGTTGTAAACTAGTCGCAATTTAACGACTCTCTTACGACGAAGTATAGATTCATCGTACAGTAGTTGCAATTTAACGACTCTCTTACGACGAAGTATAGATTCATCGTACAGTAGTTGCAATTTAACGACTCTCTTACGACGAAGTATAGATTCGTCGTACAGTAGTCGCAACATAACGACTCGTTTACGAAGTAGTATATTAACGACTCAATAACAGCAAAAATTGAATTGTTAGGTGAACACGTGTGTTTAATGTCACCATAAATTTTACGATGGAGTATATTCGTCGTTAACTAGTCGTTAATATGACGTTAAAGTGTTACAATATTCAGTCGTCGTAACTTCGTTGTTTCGTTTCTACCTAACTAGTTCAAAAATTTCCTATAAATACCACATTCTTCTATTCTCAATATCAAAAACAACAACTGTTTATAAGCAAAATTTTTATTCCAAAAACACCCAAAAAAAAAATGTTTTCCATATGTGATATTCGGAACCAATGAAGATGGATGTATATGCATAAAGATTCCGAAGGAAATGTAACAAAAGAGTTTTCAATGGGCTGGAAATCAACATGTACTAGGCGGGCAATACACCACTCACTCTAGAAATTGGTAAAATGTTTTGTCCTTGTCGGAAATGCAAAAATTCAAGTTCAAGATTTGCTCATAGTGAGAATGTGTGGAATCATTTATTAAATAGAGGATTTACGCCAAACTTTTATATTTGGTTTCACCATGGAGAGGGTTATGGTGGAAATGAAGCAAGTAGTAGTAATAGTAATGTTGAAGCTGTGAGTTTGGATGAATCTCATAATTTGCATTACTATAATTATTATCATCATGTAGATCAGGGAGATCTAGAACATGATAGGGTACATGATGGTTACAGATGCATTTCATGAAACAACTTATTCATGTACTGATAATAGAGTTGAGGAACCTAACTTAGATGCGAAACGGTTATATGAAATGTTAGATGCTGCAAATCAGCAAATCTACGAGGGATGAAGAGAAGGTTTGTCAAAATTATCATTAGCAGCTACGATGATGAGCATTAAAACAAATCATAATTTATTTGAAGTTTATATGGATACATGGGCAGAATTGTTCAAAGACTATTTGCTAGAAGATAACTTGTCTGCTGAATCATATTATGAGATTCAAAAACTGGTTTTTAGTCTTGGGTTACCTTCTGAGATGATAGATGTGTACTTTGACAATTGCATGATCTATTGGAAAGATGATGATCAGTTACAGGAATGTTGATTTTGTAAGAAGCCAAGATATAAGCCGCAAGGTAGTAGAAGGAATAAGGTACCGTACCAACGGACATGGTACCTACCAATTACACAGAGGTTGAAAAGATTGTATCAGTCTGAAAGGACATCAGCAGCAATTTGCAGACGGAACATTTGCAGATGGAAGGGGAGATCAAGCAACTGTCAGATGCAAAAGCATGGAAGCATTTCAATACGATACACCCTAATTTTGCTAGAAATGTTTGGAATGTTTATCTTGGATTATGCACCGACGGATTTAGTCTATTTGGAATGTCTGGTAGACAATATTCTTTATGGCCAGTAATCGTCACGCCTTACAACCTTCCCCCAGAGATGTGCATTGAAAAAGAATTTCTATTTATGAGTATATTAATTCCTGGACCCAAGCATCCAAACGGGTCACTAGATGTTTTTCTGCAGCCTCTTATATATGAGTTGAAAGAGTTATGGTATATAGAGGTTCGAACCTATGATTGTTCGGTAAAAAAGAAATTTTAATATGAAAGCTATGCTTTTGTAGACAATAAGTGACTTTCCTGCATACGGGATACTATCAGGTTGGATAACGCATGAGAGATTATCTTGTCCGTATTGCCTCAGAAGTACATATGCATTTTAATTGATATACGAAAGGAAATCAAGTTGGTTTGATTATCATCGCCGATTTCTGCCGATGAGCCATCCTTATCGAAGAAACAAGACGTTGTTCAGGAAGAAAGTAAGTGTATGAGCCCTCCCACCGGTTAATTTGTCAGGAGAACAAATAGAAGCACAAATTGATCATTATGGTGGTCAGGAAACAGTTAGGCATGGGGGTAATTGGCATGTTCCAGGTAATATGCCCGACGGATAAGGGGAGCATCATCACTGGCACAAAAAAAACATATTTTGGGAACTTCCATATTGGAAAGATCTTCTGCTACGACACAATCTAGATGTGATGCTTATCGAGAAAAACGTTTTCGATAACATCATGCATACAATATTAAATGTGGCAGGAAAGACAAAAGATAGCAAGAACTCAAGATTGGACTTACCTGCTATTTGTTCAAGAAGTGAGTTGCACATTACAAGCAACAGACAAATACTAGTTCCTATCTTTAGGTTGGCGTCAAATGCAAAAGCTGCATTGTTTAAATGGGTGAAAGAAGACTTGACATTTCCCGATGGGTATGTTTCCAACCTCTCTAAATGTGTTGAAGACGGGCAAAAGTTTTCAGGGATGAAGAGTCATGATTGTCATGTGTTTATGCAAAGACTACTTCCATTCGCACTTACTGGGCTACTTCCATAAAATGTAAATAAAGCACTTGCAGGTACGTATATACATGAGGTATATATATATATATATATAAAGATAAGTTATTTATAATACACATCCATTTTTTTTGTTCTTACAGGTATTGGAGTTTTTTTTCAGGATCTTAACACATAGACGTTGACCGAAGAAGACATTCAACAACTTGATGCCAATATTCCAAATTTTTTGTGCAACTTGGAGAAAATCTTTCCTCCATCATTTTTTGATGTTATGGAACATCTTTCAGTCCACCTTCCTCATGAAGCATCACTAGGTGGGCCTGTTTATTTTCGATGGATGTATCCATTTGAGCGCTTCATCAAACACTTGAAAAGAAAAGCCAAAATTTTGGCAAAAGTAGAAGGCTCAATTGTGGCAGGGAATTTAACCGCAGAAACATCTAACTTTTCATCGTCATATTTGCACCAAAAGTTCGTACATAGAAAAGAAAACCCCGACGATATGACGATGGTGGTATGGCACCAACATATGCAGTAGCTAGTGTTCCAGACATTTTTTCGCAAATTGGTCGACTTACTCGGATGCTAAAAGAAGTTTGGTGGTCAAATACCGATGATCGTCATAGCACACACACATATATCCTCCTAAATTGTGAGGAAATGCGTTCATTTAAAAGGTAATCAATATATATTCTTTAACTAAATATTTATTTATTTCAATAATATATATACAAATATCTTATATTATATATATATATATATATATATATATATTTGCTTATTTGTAATGCAAGTACAAGAAGCCATCAAGGGGAAATCAAATAATGAAATTAACAAGCGCAAAGATCAACACTTTGTGACGTGGTTGAAAGCCCAAGTACATTTATTTATAAATCAACAGTTTATAAATTATGTATGTTATAATTATTTGATATTTAATTAATGATGTATACTTTTTATATAATTTTTTAGGTTGATTATGATGATCTATTTTATCCACTATGGTTTCATGACTTACTTCAAGGTCCAAGCTCAAGGATAACCACTGCTCCCATGTATTTCACGCGAGGATATGTATTTCATGTTTATGAGTATGGTAAAAGGTGAGCAACTGACAACTATGGAGTATTGTCAAAGGGGTATCAGACTTTTATGGGATCTTGCAAGAAATAATTGAAGTGGAATTCACTGGATTAGTGAAGATGAAATGCGTTTTGTTTAAGTGTGATTGGTTTAAAACTCTAAATCTTAGAACGTTACAACGATCTTACGACGAGTCGTCGTTAATCCATTGTAACTTACAACAGATTAACGACGATTTATGGTTACGACTTATTTACGACGGATTCGGGTGTTACGACTCATTTACGACAATTTATGGTTAAAGCGGTGTAGAGCATGCTGCGTGCGGACTATGCATGCTTACAACATTCGTGTGTTACGACACAGTTATGACGCTGCGTCGTAATGACGTCGTAAACCGTAACAACCGGTTTACAACGATTCGTCGTAAGTTCGTTGCAAACTTACAACAACTTTACGATGATCACAAAATCTATATATACGAGGGACGCCACCTCTTCCGCGTCGCTCATTCCGTTCAACTCTCTCTCTCTCTCTCTCTCTCTACATTTCTCTGCCATCTCTCTACTTTGTGCGCGAGTTTGAGATTCCAATCCTTTTTTTCATAAAAGGTATATTTTTAAAATTTATCTTTTATTTTAAAATTATTTTTGTTGTTAGGATTTGATTTTAGAAATAAGTTTGGAATTATTAAAATTTCTAGGATGATGTATTTAATTTTAGAATTAAAAAATTTGTTAGTATTACAGTTTTTAGGATGATGTACTAAATTAATTTTGGAATGATTGAATTTGTTAGTATTAATTTTTTTTAATTTTTTTTAATGTTAGTTAATGCAGATGGTTAGAAAATCACGTCAGCACTACGGTGATCTTTTTCTACGAGGAGATCCTACTGGACAAAGATAGAGTTCTAAGAGGCCGTTGTCTTCTTCTGCAGCCGATACGGTTCCTGAGAGGAGATCGTCTTTTTCTGTGGTCGATACAGCAGAAGCTCCACCACCACCACCTGAAGTCTCGCCGGTTGCACCTGCAGGAGCACTTCATCCAGACCTTTTAGTACTGCCAGATGCTCTGTATGCTCGTTTTACAGTGGAGGATTTCCTCGTACAGGCCGGACGAGAAGGATTGAACCGGTTGGATCCCAACCGACCTCTGGGAACTTTCTGATATGTAATTATTTTACTTTTTTATTGTAAACATATATATTACATATATTTTTAAAATAATTAATTTATTTTAAAATATTTTTTAAAGGTTTGGTGTGGATAATAAGGTGGAGCGTAGTGTTTCGGAGTCCATCAAGGGTTATTTCTCCGAACCTCATCTAAATTGGTCCCAAACACCGGATCACGTCAAGAAGACGTGGTTTAAATGTTTTGTGGTATATGGTTTTTTTTTTTAAAAAATTAATATTTTAATTTGTGTTTTATATTTAATATATTACTAATTTATTTATTATTTATTTTTTTCCAGCAAAAATAGAATTGGGAGCCTGCCATCAATGAGCGAGTCAAAGAAGAATTCAACAAAAAAGTGATGAGGCGACGTGCCAACACCGTCTCTGATTGGAAGGGAGTTTGGCTCCTCAAAGGGAACGATGCCAAACTCATTTTCCTCACTCAAGCCGTGTGAGATGGACTTATTCACTTTTGGCGTGATCCGAATTCGGTCATTGTGAACGATGCCAAAAAAGTGTTCGAGCTCTCGACGTATAGTTGGTGAGGATAGATATTTGCCTACACCTCCTACAGCCGGACATATACCTTTTTTGGGTGTCCGTTTGAAGATGGTAAGTATATTTATTTAGTCTCTCAAATATTTAATTATAATATCTTAACTATTATTTTATGTAGTTTTTAGGGTGACGAACAAGGGGGAGAACTTCCGTCTCTTTCATCGTTGTTCGAGCGGACCCACAAAAAGAAGAGTGGGGGTTTTTGTAGATGTCAGATCTCAGCGAATCTACGATGAGACCACCGCTAAGATTGAAGAGCGTCAGACACAGCTTTCTCAGCAAAGTGAAGATGGTACTACCATGGCATTGAGTACATTGGATCAAGACAAGATCTTCGAATTGGTATTTAATATATTTTTTTTTCTTCCATTTTCTTAATAATTTGATTTATGATATTAATATTTCTTATTTTAATTTTTAGGTTGCTCCGAAGAAAAAAAGACGGATTTTGGGCATGGGATCGGTTCATGATGTACCGGTTGCCACATCTTCTCATAAACACAACCCGAATGATGATCCCGTACATCTCCGAGCTGAGATTGCATCTTTAAAGGATATCCAACAACAAACAACACGCAAGCTTCAAGGAATGGATAGTTTATTTGACATTTTGGCAGAAGGCAATCCGGAAATGCAACAAGCATTGGAAGCAAAGCATGCGGCGGATCGAGCAGAGTATTTGAGGCAATCATCGGGCCAACCTCATGACCAATCCGAGTTGGATCGGAGAGCCACAGAAGCCGCTGATGCGGACTTGTTTGCGGATATCGATTTGAACACTGATTAGATTTTTATTTTATGTTTCTTGTATAAACTTTTATATTATGTTTTATGTATAATTTTTTTTATTTTAATTTTTTGAATTTCAAGATTTTATATATAATTTTAATTTACTAATTAATATATAAATTAAATTATTTTAATTTTATTTATAAATTAAATAACTTACGACTAATTAACGACGACCATATTCAACGGTCGTCGTGAATTAATCATAAAATATAACGACAATTTTACGATGACGTAAACCTTTACGACGCATAAACGACACCTTGTATTACGTCGACTTTACGACGAATGTTGTTCTTTGTTCGTAATACGACGAGTTTACGATGAGTTATCTATTAAATAACTTATGACTAATTAACAACAACCATTGAATATGGTAGTGGTTAATTAGTCGTAAAATATAACGAAGATTTTACGACGACGTAAACCTTTACGACGCATATATGATGCCTTGTATTATGTCGACTTTACGACGAATGTTGTTCCTTGTTCATAATATGACGAGTTTACGACGATTTTTCTATTACGACTAACCGATTACTACGATTTCGTAGTCGTCGTTAAATCGACGTACGTCACTGTTTACGACGAATTAACAACGATATAGATCGTTGTTAACCTCATGTTTTCTTGTAGTGAATACGTAATCTAAATTTTTTTAAATTTAGCTAAAAATAGAAATAGAATCTAAACATAAGGAAAGTAAATTTCTCAAAACTTTCGACATACATATATATATATATTTATAATCGATTTTATATCCTTTTAAAAATGATTTTATATCATTTCTGATGATTTGTTGGTTTTTGTTTTAAGCAGGATGGTTCTCTAGCAGCTAAGGATGATCAGAGAGTATGTCCTTGCACAACCTAGAAGATTCACGTTTAGGATACTTTTGTACCTCCGATAATTTTTATCACTTCCAATAAACTCAGACAAATGGATTTGGACATGTTATATATAGTTGCTGGAGTAGAGTGGAATATCTTCTGATGATGAGTTGCCTGAATCAGCTACAGTAAGCTTTTATCACAGAGATTAATGTTCATAGACATTTGTTAATGTGAAATTTGATTCCATCTTTAGCTGCTAAGTTTAAATTTTTATGATCTCAATCTGCATTTTCAGCCTCCGGATAGAAAGCTGAAGAAGCTCAAGGGAATTGTTGTAGATAATGATGATGGTGAACGTTGGTCCTCTGGTACATAACAGTTGACTGATCAGAGTACTTATCAGTTAACTCTGGCCTTCTCAAGGGTTAGATGTGTAAACTACGGTGAGGAAAATTAAACTTTGAAGAGATCTTTGAGATTTGAGATTGTTTGTAAGATTTGCTTAGCTTTTTGTTTGCAGTGATTTATAAAATCTGGTGTTGTAGGAGAGACTTCAATTGACTTTGCTGATTATGTTGATGCAATTAAGACTTGCAATGTTTCAATTAAGACTGATCAGAGTACATATGCTGGGATCTAAAGAGGTATTTATGTTCTATATTTGCTTTTTCGTATTCTTGATTACTGAAGCTATTGGTGTATCTGGAAGTTAGAAATTCTTTTTGTGTCTGTTCTAAATAGTATTTAATTATTTTCTGTGATGTTTAAAGTTTTCATGAATAAATATTTAATCTGTTTTAGGGCATGTAGAACAGAGATGGGAAACGGTGAAAGAGGCTCACGAAAAGCTCAATGACCGTGAAACCATTTGCTTGGTTTTAATTCTGATTTTTTTCAGGCATATAGCTGATAATGCAATATTTCAATGTTGGAGATGGATAGTAACATTGTCTAAGTATATATATAGGTAGGAAGCATTGATGTTTTACATTGTTACTATGCACATGGGGAAGACGATGAGAATTTCCGGAGGCGTTGCTACCGGATGCTTGAACAGTGAGTCTATGCTTATCCCTTTTTCAAGTGGAGTATTCTGTTTAGTATACTGTTAACGGTTTCAGTGTTTTTGTGCTTTCTTCACTGCATTTTTCTTCTTTACTAATCGAACCATGTAATATTTTAAATGGTAGTCTTCTAGAGAAGCCGATGTTGAACTAGGGAAGCAAGGAGGAGATCAAGGATTAAAAGATTTCTTCAAAAAGGTAAATCTAAAGAAAGAGAGTGCTATATCACCTTACCAATTGCTCGACCTAAGTGTTTCCTCTTTGTCTTCTTAGGTTTAAGAAAAATTGACAAACAGTATGATAAGCTAGATAAGCTTCCTAATAAATTTCAGGTACTAACCACTGACTTTCTTACCTTACACTATTATCTACATGAAATGGTGTGCGATTTGTAGTGAATGTGTATATTGCATCAAAATAAGAGAGAGATCCTCCATTGCCGGTTGGCTTTTCTTTTAAAGATTTATGATTCTTTGGCTTCTCATTTGTTTTGTGTTATTTTCATGCTAAATCATATGTTTTAGTTGTGACTGTTCAATATACTGACGAGATTGTTGTTGTAAACCCTATAGGCTGCCCATGAGGAGTAGAAAACTGTGACCAAAGCCCCTGCCATGAAGGGTAAATTTGTTTATTTTCTACATCTTTTTGTCATGCATATTCCTTCGGAACTAATACAAGTCACTAAAAGTAATGACTAGCAGGTCTAAAAGTTTGGATAGAAAGAACTTTAGCTTAAGAATACAATCCACTTGAAGTAAGAACCAAGCATTATATCTCGAAATATTTTACAGGGTTCTGTAAGGCCACTTGGATTTCTGAAGAGGTCATGCTCGATGCTTCGAAATATAGGCATGGGACATTAGAGCGTTTGTACTCACAAGACTTTTGCTTCTTTTTCTTTTGAAAGATATTTTTTTGGTTTGTGATTTACTGACTTTTGTACTTGGTTTTCTGAAGTGACGACTGATATAATCAGCTGGAGAAGGAAAACAATGGAGTTGTGGCAATGCCGGTGTTGCGAGCTTACAGGAAGTTGGAATTCAGGTTTGAGGATATAGTGAGACTTCTTTTTCACAAACACCAAAACAGGTTGTTATAACTCTTTACCATTTTCAAAGATCTTCATTGTTGTAGTTTTAATATAATGTGATTAATGATGTTCTGAAATTCGGTTGATGTTGCAGCTTTTTTCTGAACTGAGGACGTATGTGCTCTGCTGGAGAAGAAAACACAGTAGTTGTGGCATAGTGAGTGTCGTGAGCTTACAGAAAGCTGGATCTCAGGTTCGAGGTTATAGTAAGGCTTCTCTTTCACAAACACCTATACAGGCTGGTATAACTTTTTCTCCATTTAAAAAAAACTTCATTGATGTAAATTCTTATAGATTTATAATGTCTTCAAATTTGGTTGACGTTGCAGCATTGTTCTGAAGTGAGGACTGATGTGCTCTGCTGTGAAAGAAAACACAGGAGTTGTGGAAAAGCGGGTGTTGTGAGCTTACAGAAAGTTAGATCTCAGGTTTGAGATTATGGTGACGCTTCTCTTTCACAAACACCGATGTGGGCTGGTAAAAAATCTTGATTGATGCAGTTTCTTTGAAAAAAATATGATGCTCTGAAATTTGGTTGATGATGCAGCACTGTGTTTTTTTTTAAAAAATATTAGTGGTCTGAAAGATTCTTTATAAATTTCGTTCTCTTTAGCCGGTCTTTGTGTTGTATGTGCTTTTACTTATGTTTTGGCATTGGCAATTGGAATATGTTTCTGTTCTTTACAAAGAAATCGAAACTCCCTTTTTAATATTAACCGGCTAATTATTTATTTAATTTTAAAATATTTTAATATTTTCTAAATCTGTAGATATGAAAGTATAAAAGAGATTTTAATGTTATAAAAAAGAGGTATAGATGGATAATTTGTTTTAAAAATGTCCTTGTTACACTTCTACATCGCCATCACAAATCTATATCGCAACAAGAGAGTATCAATAACAAGTATGGTACAAACTGATCTCGACTATTTGCGATTTGGTACAAAGTGAAGAAACAAAGCTTCGAATGCTGAGTTGTATTACATTCAATAAGTCGAAGAGATTAATATTCTAGAAAGGTACCATCAAATACTAGAGGAAGTAACCACAAATCAATGACACGTGGTAGCATTTTGCTGGAGAGACGTGTCACTTTCAGTTTACGTTATTGGTTGTCGTTAGATCCCTCTCTGACAAACGTATGCTGTCCCACTCTATTTAGAATCCTTTAATTATTATTACACTGTTTCTAAAGTGAAACTAGAAAAGAGAATCGGTTGTAATTCGAATTATTTAGTTTTTCTTTATGTTAACCACTCGTCGTATATATAAACAGTACCAAATTTTAGACTCTGACACATCAATAGCATCAAAAGTACTCATAGTTAATAGCTTTATTTTATTTAATACTTTTTTGAAACTATCAAATGGGAAAATTACAATAAAGAGGACGTAAGATTTTTTAAATTTTTTTTGACAAATATTTGTTTTTTCACTTCGTGATATTGCTAATTTATTAGATAACGTGTTATCTAATAAAACAGCATCAATCAACTATATGGATTTTATTTTAGATGGAAATGTTAAAGGAGTTTCTATTATGCTTCACCTCAATAGTTAATATGAATATAATATGCTTGAAGAATATGTAATTTTTCTTAAACTTGAGCGCATAATCGATTGTATCTATGGAGGCTAATTTTACAATCTCGCCGAGTTATTTATCTAATAAAGAAAATTCATAATCATTTATGGATCTAATGAAATCTTATAATTAGACTGTATGTAAATCTTATACCATCTTAATTATAAAAAATTTATCTATATTTTACTGAGATAGCTTAAGGCTTATGTAGATTTCATAATGGAAAATTTTGTTTAGCCCTAAATTAGTTTTTGATTAACAATAAATGCGACTGAGATAGAGTTTTCTTTCTGAAAACTTTGTGTTTGATAAAAATGCTTGCAGGAAGAAAAAAACTCTAAAATTTAGTTGATTACGACTTATAAGGCAAAAGACTGTTTGTCCCCCAAATCATTTGCTTTTTGGTCTTCTCTCATTCTCCCCATCTGCCACAAGAATTATAAAAGAAGCTATATGTTCTGAAAAGGAAATAATTAATTAATTACATATTAAATCTGATATTCATTCTTTATCAAAAAATAATAATCTGGTATTCATACAATGCGCACATGATCATTTAGTCCCTTTCATATATGAAATGCTAATTGCTTTTACAGAAATGCTGTCACAAATCTAGGCGTTTTACCTAAATGAACACAATCTAAGGGTTTCATAAACAATTTTTATGTGTCTTATATTTATAATATAAATGGTTAACAACTTAAAAGTATTTAGTTTCGTTAAATGTCATGTTTCACTATTGATTATAGAACTATTTTTCTTAGAAATTTTATTCCTAATCCTAATTCATTATGTATGTTTTTTTTTGGCAGTGTATGTGTTTTATTTGTAACCTCAAATAATAAATAAAGTCTCGGGGATGGTTAGCCAAACCGAAAAAGAAAAAAACAGATATTAGAAAAGAATAATAATTCCATGATGTATGTTTTAGGTATAAAATTCAAATGCTCAAGAAAATACAAAAAAAAAAAAAAGGAAGGACTGCCAAATATTCTTTTACCTTAATCCTGATTTTGATTAAAGAAGAATTGGTATACTCAAAAGCAAGTGATCAAATACGTTGTATCTGGACAAGGAGCAACACAGTACGTATTGACGTAACTTCACAAACATGGTTATGCTTAATTAATAATTATAAAAATTTAATTAAAAGCTTATCAAAAATTAATTAGCTTATTCTCATGTGCATCAGTGCATGATGAAATATTCCACATTACATTGCCTCCTGGCTCTTCTTTACTCGCACTGCTTTTCGAAGTCAGCCTCACATGGTACTAATTGGCTTTTCCATTTTAATTCAACTTCTTTTCTTAACTTTACTATATACTAAAACCAACTTAAATGAATGATTCCCAAAATAGGTTATATGACGTGTTTGCCATTTGCAAAGCTCAAAAATAAAAAAAGCATTTTAGTTTTGTTCTATAGTTGTCTTACTCTTAAGCAATGGTAAAAGAATATTTGGAAACTTAAATTAACTAACAGAGAAGAATCTTACGCGCATAATTCAACTAATTCAAAGAGTTCAAGAAAGTTCATATTCGAATCCCAAATCAGAATTCAGGATATCCATAAATTCACATGGCAACCTCA
>CM051389.1:7492569-7517569 GCA_028015245.1 Cardamine occulta
GAAGATTTGACTTAAACAAAGCAACAATCTTTCAACACTATTAAAAAAAAAAAAAAAAAAAAAATCTACTCTAATGATCTTATGAAACACTAATAACTCAAGTTTCTGGAAGTCTCAAAATAGAGATGCCGAGAGATTCTATACGAGTCTCAATATACGTGATGATCTTGTTTAGGTGAAATTTATAATCTTTTAAAAATTATTATTTTGGGCACTTGAAATATTTGAATATGGAAAAGCATAGTGAAACACATTGTTTTTTTACTGTAACAAATATGTAATTATAAAGTGTTTCAATCTACACTATACACATAAAAGTACGATTAATTAGTCTATTACTATTGGGTTTTGTTTAAACTTTTTGAACCAATTAGTGTTAAACTCTATGCTGCGCACCTTTTTATACAAAATTTTAAATAAAATTGGCTAAGTGTTCATCTTTCCTAGACAAATGTACGATGACAGATTTCATGCGCAATCAAATGTTCGTCGTCTCAAGCCTAATCCCGTATTAAAAAGAGAGCATTTTTGTAAATTATCCTCAAATATTCAAAATAAACAAAGACTCATAAGTTTATACTACAAAATATGGGAATGAAAAGATAAAATGGACCATGCATAACTTCTTTTATTGAGAAGTAAAAATACAATCAACGTCTCTCGCAACATGGTCTAAAAGCTCTTATTCTATAATCCTAAGACTGTTTGCAGCGATGATTAGTACTTCTAAACCTTTATTTAAAAAAATGATTAGTACTTTCTGGTTATTGAACCTAAGGTCCGAGACATCTTTCTTTCAAAAGAAAAACGATTTATGCTTAGCTTGGCTAACTCATTGGACAAGAAAGTATTTATTTTTTCTTTATCTTCTCGTTAAAACACTAGAAATCTTAAGATTTTTAATATGATATCAACTTTTAAATAGTCAAACGATTAAAATCGATTAACATTTTTCAGAAAATGTGAAGGCATATAATATAAGTTTTTTGAAAAGAAATTATATACCTTAGTAATCAACTTACCCTTAAAGCCTTTGTTAAGATATCTAGATTCAGAACGTTCAATAAGAACAAAAAGCTATAACTATAAGAAAACACTTCTTGGAAAATTCCTAGCACAAGAAACATATTTCAAACTAGCTGCGAGGGCCAGCGTTGGACACAGGTAGAAGAAACAATATATTGCCTAGAGCCCCCAATTTTATGGGATCCCATTTCTGGAAAAAAGAATTATATACATATAATTTTTATGTCATTCTCAACGATTAGATAAAAGTAAAAATTACAAACATAAATAAATTGAGTTTAGTGGGTCTCAACTAACTAATAAAAGAAAATGTTTATTAAAATAAACAAAAATCTTAAGATTTTTTTGTCATTATGGTCTACCTCCTTCCCTTTTTTTCATGCACAAATTTTTTTTTTTTTCCATTTCCGTTTTTCATCTGATTATTTGGTAGTTTTAAAAAATAATATTTAATTTATATTATTCATATTTATACTTAATTTATAGTAAAAGCGATCAAAAATTATTTTTACGAGATTTTTTTGAATATATTTATAAGATGGAAGAAAGGGTGCCCATTTTTTATTTTGTTTAAGACCCTAAATAACTCAGAATCGGCCCTGCTAGTAGTGTAAAATGATTTTTGAATAAAAATATTTTCCATACAAAATACTAAACTAAACTAGAATATATGTGTTTTCCATACTAAACTCAATTCATACAAAATCTCTAACACATTTTTTATTTATATATCATGTCTATTCCATTCTCTATTCGTGAAAACTAAAATGTAAACTTGAACCCAAGACAAAAAAAAAATGTAAAATGTCTAGAGATCGAGAATGCTATCTTTAATGAAAACAAACAATGAATATAGGGAAATAAACTAATTAACCAGATAATCTAATATTAAGGTTTAAATTAATTTATATGTTGTCAGCGTCTTATAGTATGCTTTTGATCTTTATATATTCTAGAATTCATAGAAAAGAGCTATCTTATTTATGAAGTAAAACCTTTCTAAATTGTTTTTAGAGATGATGTAATTAGGAATGTCGTATACTAGGGCCAACTTGCGAATTTATATTGCGTATTGGTTTTTAAATGATGAGACAATGACAAATAATATTTTTTTTTCCAAAAGTTATTATATATTGGGTAGACTTTTTTTCACTAGAAATCTAGATATACATGATTTTAAGAAATTATCTTTACGGTCACTTTTACTGATTAAATTCGATGGTAAAACATATTCTATTGTAATTTAATAATTTTTTTACATTTTAAAACGGACTACCAATCTTAGATATATTGCATAAATATAGCAATATAGCTATATATCACACACAAAACTACTTTGATAATTCCCAAAACAAGATTGGAGTTTGCTGAAAATCTATATAATTAAAAACAAATAAATCAAATTTGTTAAGAACTCTGTGGAACAAGTACCAGTACTCTTATTCATGGAAAATTCCCAAAAACAGATATTCAAAATTCCAAAAAAAAAAAAAAACAATCTATAGAATTTATTCAAAACAAAAATTTCAATCTAAGTTTATGTGTTATATTAAACCAAATATATTTTAAATATGAAAATAAATTTCTAGATATCATCGATGCTAAATAGAAAACAGAAAAATAAAACAAAATCGTTTAAACACTTATTATGCGATTGTATTTCTATTTTAAAACTAAAATCTTGAATGTAGACCGTTCAACATGGTGCGAGATAATTTCTTAGTAAAAAAAAACCTTACATGTATATGTGCATGTACATGGTGCGGGACAGTTTCAACAATAACAAAACCTTCTACATATATTGTTATATATGTATATGTACGTTACTCTTAAAACCGCATTGCATTTTTTCTACCATTCTCTATTCAAAGACTCAAAAAATATCATAGAAACTAACCATGAAGACGGAACTTGGGTCAATCACATCACCATTTATACCGCCAACATCATTGAAATTCTCGCTTTCATCCCTTATTATTAAAAAATATATATTATCGTTCGAATCAATTATTTTTCTAAGTTTGTAATGAAAATGAACTATAGGATTTCCAAATAGGTGAATATGACTCAGTCTAGATAATAAAGTTGTTGTGTGTCCTCTAGACACCCCAGTTTCAAAAAGTTGTTGGTATATTTCTGAATTTAAAAAAATATGGTTTCCCAAATCAGAAACTTGAAAACCCTATATAATCGTCTTTCTGATTATTAATTGTTTTTGACGTGCTGAGAAAAGTAAAAAAGAGTCACTTAACTAAATGCTAGAAGTATCTATGGTTTAATTATTTTTGGTTTGAGATGTAGCAGTTAACATCTAAAAGTTAATTTACATCTTTAAATTATAATAAATTTTTAAAGATATATCAAACTATATCATATTAATTTAGATGAAACTATATTAGGTTAAAATATGTTTTTAGTTTTTCCTTATATATAGGGTTACTTAGTTTACATTTATTTTTCTAGGATCCATTTTCTCTTATTTGTTGGTTAACTATTTTTTTTTTCATAACTTGAAAGCCTAACTCTTTAAATTATGTGAAAATTGCATAGAATGACCCACATTTCTATTGAAATGACTAGAATGACTTTATTTTGAAAAGGTGAGGAAAAAGATAAGTAAAAGACCATCTGACCTATTTTTTGTAACAAAATAACGAAAATAGCATTATAATATATTTAAAAAAAAAAGAAATTTAAGAAAAAACATTTTTAACTTAAAAAATGAAAAACAATTTTTTGATTAAAAATAAATAATTATAAAATCGAACATATTTAAAAAAATGAAAAAAATAAATAAAAGTACAAAAAATAATTAAAAATGAAAAAAATAAAAAAAAAAACTTTTTAAAATTTAACATAATTCAAAATATTTAACAGAATTCAAAAATAAATAAATTATTAACATAATTTAAAAATAAAAAAATATCTAATTCAAAATAATTCAAAAATAAAAATTATTAACATAATTTCAAAATATCTAAAATAATTCAAATTTTTTTAAAAATTAATAG
This sequence comes from Cardamine occulta, assembly GCA_028015245.1. Lineage (NCBI taxonomy): Eukaryota > Viridiplantae > Streptophyta > Magnoliopsida > Brassicales > Brassicaceae > Cardamine > Cardamine occulta. The sequence goes on from CM051389.1 coordinate 7,496,607, forward strand.
TTATAAAATCTAACATAATTCAAAAATATCTTATTCAAAAATATTACAATAAGTATGCGATAACGTTTTCAATAAGTCTGCGACAACGTTTACAATAAATTTGTGATAACGCTTACAATAAGTCTGCAATAATGACAGTGAGTACATTAGATAATAAGTTTGCCATGATGTAAAACAAATTTACGGTAACTAAGTTTTTTTAAAAAATCTACGGTAAAGAAAAATAACTACGTCATGACGTTAAACAAGTATGTGATAACTAAGTTAGTATAATAACTCTACAGTTATGCAAAATAACTCTGCAACTGAAAATGAGTCATTCTAGTAATGCTCCCTTAAATTATATTGTCTTTAACTTTTTGTTTCCATAAATCTAAATAAAATTCTTTTTTGTGAAACGTCCCAATAGTCATCTCAAAGGGCAAAATGCATATAATCTCAAAATCGAGCCTGATTTTAATTGTTCGATTCACCCCATGTTTATGTTTATTAAACATTAAAAAAAACATGTGACGTTTTCTTGTAATTAATTAATAGAGACACTTATATCCTGATTAATAAGTTTAGTGAAAATCTAAAATTAAAAAAATGAGTTATTGGATTTTTAGAGAAAACAAAGCAAGAATTTATTTCGAAATTAGTGTTCTTACAAGGTTCTGATAGTTACTAATATATATATATATATATATATTGTTAAAGAGGGCTTGATAGTTACTAATATTTACATCCACACAAGAAAAATTGATGGGTGTATCCGATTAGTGTATGTAGTTGAGTTGATAGGTTATTATCAAGTTATTCATCATCAGGATATAATATTTGTCTCAAAAGGCAGACATTAAACAGATGTTCTTAGAGATGGAAAAAGACAACCCATGACTTCCGCATTAATTGGATTTAATTAAAGATTTAATTAGAGGCCAAAACTTCATGCTAATCATTGCATTTGGATGATAATATTAATAATTATGGGCTCACTAATTAAGCATTTGTGGTGATTATCTTCTATACTATATGTGGTTAAGAAAGAACAGTTTATCCTCCAATTATATATAACGTTATCATCAATATCGCTTCAATAATGTTTTCTTGTTATCACATCGTTCTAATAATTAGACAAACATCTGTAAAAGTCAAATTAAATTGTTTTCATAATTATCATTTATGTCTTGGGACGTATTTATATACATACACATGAGTTCATAACATGAAAGTGTCATCTATATATTATTTATGATAGTGAAAATATCATTTTTTTGGGATGAAACCTTATACCTATCAATAGAAAATCTTTAACGAAAAAGAACCTAGCAATAGAAGTCACATACCAATACCATGTGGTCCAAAGTCTTATTCGTAGGTTTCGCTTTATAAAAACCAAGGACAACTAAATAGATGAGGATAATACATAAAACACAGTATGATTTATTTTATTTTTATAGAAAAGAAGGCTTAATAATGCTTGAAGATTAAGGTTCTTATAAGAAAGGACTAACAAAATATTGGAATAACATGTTTTTTGTTATCACTTTGAATAAACTATAGATCTAGTGTCCATAAATTTTTTTTTATTAACAAGAGATTCAATTAAACGGTAAATCGTATCCCTTTATTTCCTATATGTAGATAACAAATATTGTAATATTAGTACAATAATCAAATTAAAGTTATTTGCATATACATACCAATATGACTAGCATCGATCGGTTAATTCTAAATCTGTAAATCATATAATATTCAAAGTGATAACCAAAGGAAAACAACTTTGGTACCCAACAACAACATCATTGTATAATTTAATTTAATTAAACCCTTTACGAAAACAAATATATGGCTAAAAACACCTAAATGAGTTAGGGCTGAGCTGTTAGGTTTGGATTGATTAGTGATAATAAAAAGCGTAGAATGGGAGCCACGAACAAGTCGCAAGATAAGAAAAAATAAAGGTCAATTAGTTATTTATGAAAGCAAAATACCAACATATTATTGTTTAATTAAAAGTGTTTGTGAGACTCTTTAATTCTAGTTTACATATGAACAAATTAAGCTTGGCAGAGCGTAGATCTGAGTCAGACGATAATGGTTTTTTCAGACAATAAAGTTAGGTTCCCTAAATTTTCTAATATTATCTCCACATGACACCAATACACACACTCCTTCATTATCGTATATATACAAACATTTATTCTTAACCCATTAACACAAAATTAAGGGGAGAAAAGAAACTTACTTCGTTCTTTGGACAAACCTCAAAAAAAACCATACAAAACAAACAAAAATTTAACATGGAAGAGCAGTTTCCTAAAATAGAAACTAGTTTCATGCACGACAAGCTCTTGTCTTCTGGATTCTATGGGATCTTGAGTTCTTCAACGCCATCTCAACTTCTTGGTGTTCCAATATTCTTGGAAGGTATGAAATCTTCTCTTCCTCCTCCTTCATCACCGAGCTACTTTGTATCGCCTCATGATGAGCTCACTTCTTCTATTCAATCTCCGATAGCTTCTGTACCTTGGAACCTTCTAGAATCTTTTCCTCAGCTAACCCAATCTCAATATCAACGTCTCGATCAACCTTCTAAACCCCCAAACCTTACCTTGTTTCTCAAGGAACCAAAGGTTCTTGAACTTTCACAATCCAATAATAACATGAACCCTTATATCCCCAACTCTCTCCATCAATCAGCTCAAACCAGAAACGAGTGGGTAGAGATCAATAAAACCCTAACAAGCTATCCCTCAAAAGGGTTTGGAAACTATTGGCTAAGCACCACAAAGACTCAGCCCATGAAGTCAAAAACAAGAAAAGTTGTTCAGACAACACCAACAAAGCTGTATAGAGGAGTAAGACAAAGACACTGGGGCAAATGGGTCGCAGAGATTAGGCTTCCAAGGAACAGAACTCGTGTTTGGCTCGGTACTTTTGAAACCGCTGAGCAAGCTGCAATGGCTTACGACACAGCAGCTTATATCTTGCGTGGTGAGTACGCACACCTCAACTTTCCTGACCTTAAACACCAACTCATGTCCGGTTCTTTAAGATGTATGATCGCCTCGCTTTTGGAGTCTAAGATTCAACAAATCTCCTCTTCCCAAGTAAGTAACTCTCCTCCAACAAAAGTTGGAGCATCGGAGCCGAAGAATCACATGAAGATGGAGCCATCAGGAGAAATAGTGATGATGAAGAAACAGAAAATTCATAAGGAAGTGATTGAAGGAGATGGTGTACAATTGAGTAGGATGCCTTCTTTGGATATGGATCTCATTTGGGATGCTCTCTCACTTCCTCATTCTTCTTGACTTCAAATTAATGTCACTATTGCTTAATTACTTTTCTTTTAAAAATTTTCCATTAAAGAAAGAAATTCATAAATTTGATGCCCAGATTCAAGATTGGTTTGCATTTGAGGTTGAACACAGTGTATTTCTACTAATGACCACATAATCAAGTGGTTCTCCATTTTTTGTTTGGTAATTAATTGTTCTTTTCTTTGCGGTTAGTAGTATAACCATAAAATAGAAAAAAGTGTTTGTTTTCTAATGAGAAAATACTTAAAGTCTGTTGCACCAACTCCAACTTCAAAATCCAATACGTTAGAATATTTCCTATATTTAATGAATAAATGACTTAAGCTAAAAGGTCAGTAGAGATTAGTAATTTAGAATAGCGTAGGACAGCGAAGAGGTAAGGGCAATATGAAGTTCATATTTTTTTTATTTTTTTTGGGTTTTTCTCAACAATTAATATACGAGTTTTAACAACAGCAAAAATAAGAGTTTATGCGTAAGTATATATTTTCCCTTGAAATTTAAAGTAATGTCCGAAAATGAAAAAGGTGAAGAATCTAGGTGGTAGCACAGAAATAGTAAAAGGCCAAATATCACTACTTGGAAAGAAAAATTCTAAGCTTTTCATCCGACATTAATATTTTAAGACCGCCTCAAAAGCGTCACTAGTTTCATTCCATAACGACATCGTTTATGTGACAATGTGTTCGACAAACAAAACCAAAAATAGAGTTTTTTCACTTGTACATTTGATTCGTGTTATTTGAGAAAGTACATATACCTTGTTGTTCAAGCACTATGCAGGTCCAGTGTCATAGACATCGCCTTTACCTGCAAAAAATACCATTTGAAACCATTCAAGATTTAGCCATGGAAGACTAAACTAGCAAGAACTAAGAATTTTACATAGTTACATAGTTATTTTTGGCAAATTTTCTTCCCTAAAATCAAATCAAACAACGATGAAACTCACCATTGTGGATGAAGGGCTTGACGAATCGAGAGGTCCAGATCTTCTAGCCTCCCTAAACCGGCTTGTTTTGCTCCGTTCTTTGGAAGAGAAATTGATCTTCTCTCGTCCCTTTTGTACAGCTCTTAACCGTCCTCTTAGCAACCCAACTTCGCTCTCTATTTTCAGTCTTTCATAGTCAACAGCTGACATTGAGTTTCTACGCATAGTGGGAGACATGTTCCTTTGTCCTTGTGGACATGCTGGTGGAAGTCCATAACTTGTATCTGAAACACTTTGTGATCTGTCGAGTTTGAGATCTCGAGTGACATGGTGAGAAGGAACATGGAGTTGAATTTTGTTATCTTCATTGGCCACTACATGGATATCATGTACAGGGGAATCAATGTTGTGGGAGTCCTCACTAAGCTTCTTAGAATCAGAGATGTTGCTAGATTTTGATACTGGTTCTGTAAATGAAGACCTGTGCTCTTCTCTTTCTTTAAGCTTGGCTATCTCGTGATCGACATTAACTCCTTCATTTCTTGACTGATCATTATCAATCTCCTCTGGCTTTGGAGAATCGGCAAAATCATAATCTCCAGGAAGCACTGATTTGTTTCCAAGCGCAAGTAAACAACTGTCCATCTGATTAGTAGTGAAGATCTCAAATCCAGAAGTGAAATCGGCAGTCTCCATGTAATCCAATGGTTCAGTCATCTGTTGTGGCATTTCCGATCTTTCAACTTGAGCTGGTTTTGAATCTGGTGTATTGAGCAGAGGTTGCTCAGTCTCAAGAAACATTTGCCTGTAGCTGTCAACTTCTTTCTCCAAAAAATGTTTTTCCCTCTCCCTCCTTAACAAAATTTCTTTGAGAATGCTCATCTCTTCTGCATCAAAAGCAGACTTTTCTTCTATCATCCGCTGATATTGTTTAGCTTCCATCTCTATCGACGCTTTCTCCTCTTGTAACCGCAATATCATACTCAAAGCCTCATCTGCAGCAGATGCTGCAGCATTTCTCTCTTTCTCCAGCTCAAGAGCTAATGTAGCATGTGCAGCTCGTTCTTCCGCAATCACTTGTTCAAGAATCTCAATCATCTTTTGTGTTATACCACTATAGGTTAGGTCCACAGGTGAACTGCATGTACCCTCTCCCGCCCATGAAAATGTCTTTTCTGGTTGTTTGTTCTGAGCACCAGCTTCACTCCCAACCGAACTTAGTGAAACACTTTTCCGCAAGGACACATCCTCCAAAGCTTTTCCGCGTTCTACATTATCATAATTTGAATCAAAATCAAAATGATTGTAGAAGTAATAACTTAACACCAAGAAGCAAAATTCGACAACAAACTCTCACTATAAGCTACTAACCTTTGGAGTTCACAAGAAGAGGATCATTTTCATCAACATCGTTCAAACATTCAATGAAGCTTGCAGGAGACTGAGGAAAGTTCTTATGGCCTAAACTACCTTGGCAATGGTTCTTGAGACCATATGGAGACTTATAGAAACTGAGTCGCTTACTCTTAATCTTAAAGCTTCCTTTTTTACGACTTTGCGAGGTAAGAAGATCAAACCCTGAAGCATTCTTCTCAACCCATGAATCAACCTCTTCCACAAAAGGAGTACTAAAGACATCAACGTGTCTACTACGATCTCCTTCTTTTGTCTTCTTTCCAACACAACAACCATTAGCTTCTTTACATAGAATTGAATCAAAAGGTGTTTTATTTTTAACACATCTTTGAACAGAAGTGATCTTTTTCACAGGAAGATTCCCAAAAGTCTCTTGAAAACACTTATTCTTGTGTGGCTCACTAAACAAGCCATCACAAGGACATGGAAGATTCAAACCGAATAAACCGAGGAACTTGGAGGTTAAATAAACGAGAGACGAGGCGCAAAGTAGCGAAAAAGCTACAGAAAGATCAACAAATGCAGCCACTAAACCTTTAAATGTCCAAGATCTTATCTCATGGCAACGCATTGTTAAAATTTTACACCTGCAAGAAGACAAACTCTACAGAAATTACTCAAAATTCAAAGCTTCAACGCATCTAAAACAAGTTAATAACTGAGAAATTGGTTTTAGAACAAATTGACATTTTGAATTAGCTAACAAGAATTATATGGATAATAAAAAAGATCTAGCCATTTGCTAAAATACAACATTTGAATGAATTGAGCAATATACAGAGTAAAAAATCTCAAAAATTTAATAAATATGTATATCCAATTTAGACTAATATAGAAAGCTAGAAAATCAATCAATCTTCCACGATTTCAAATAATTAAATAACCCCAACTAAAAAACCCAATAGTCGCTTCAAATGAACACTGAAATAACCGATTCTAATGAGATTTTTCTTGTAATTTTCCCGAGAACAAAAAAAACCTGTGAAGAGTGTACTTAACAACAATCAAAAGAGAAACTCACAAAGGTATATTTTTCCCCCAGAGAAATTTCTCGAGATTTGATTTGATTCCGTAAACCAGAGAAATTAAAACTCACACAAAGAAGAAGTTGAGAAATCCAGGGGAAGCACAACGTAAACTCTTTCTCTGCCGTTTTTTTTCATTCTTTTTTTTTGTCCTTTGTTCGAAATCAAAAACTCTCCTTTTTTTTAATTTTAGTTTAATTTTCAATTTCAGTAACAGTTGCAAATTAGCGTACGGGTGAGTCGATACGCCGCCGTTTCATCGCCGACCCCATCTCTCTCTTGAGATTTAACAATATGAAGAAACATGGGCATACGCAAAACCAAAAACTAAAATGTACATAAGAATATTTGCTACCTTTTTAGGTTACATAATCAAGAAATATGTATGCATATCGAGATAACACGTGATATGTTTGCATAGTAACACATTGATTTTCTTTCTTCCTTCTTTATTTTCTTTATTTAGTAATAATTTTTTATGATCAAATAACTAAATATTTTTAAAATTTATTTTAGAATTTTCTTAGATACATTTATAAACTAATCACTATTATCAAAAAATAACACGTGATATTTTAACAATTATAAAAAAAAAAACATTTTAACCAAATCTAGTATATTTTTTTCCTTAAAACATGACTAATCTTCTTATTTTAAACAAAATTTCTTTTAACCTTTCATTTACTATCTATTTATTTTTGTTCATTATAAATTAAAATTAAAATTTTCTCATTTAAATAAATTATATTTGTTTCAATAATACATATCAAATTGTAAATTTATCATAAAGTATGTTGTTTTCTTATTTCCTATAAGACTTTTCACAAATTTGCATTTCTATTACAAATAAACTATTCAATATCTTCCTGTCATATATAGTATTATATTTTAAGTGTTTTTTTCTTGTAAATTCTTGAAAATTACAGTTGAAAATTTAACATTATTCCAATTGATTCAAATATTTTGTTAACTTGTACTTCTGTGATAAGTATTTTTCTATTTCTAGGCATCTCATTTTATTATAATTACTTTTAAGATTAATTACACAGCATTATCTTTTTTAATTAATTTATTCATTTTAATTTTAGTCAAATATAATCCACATTATTTATATTGTTTCAAATACTTAGCGAAGAGCTAAGGGCAATTAGAATTTTGGATTATTATATTTTTTTGGTTTTTCTCAACAAAAACAAAAATAAGAGTTTAGGTATAGTTATGTATTTTCCTTAAAACTAAAAGGAATGTTGAAATATGAAAAAGTGAAGAATCCAGGGGTTAGGACACAAATAGAAAAGGAAAAATATGACTATTTGGAAATGGAAAAAATGTAAAAAAATCATGAACTTGCATTTTGTATACGTTTTAAATGCCAAAGTTCTGTGTTGTTCTTTTAATTAAATAGATAACATGTGTTGACTGTGTCATATGAAGCACGATGTTAAATCGAGAGACAGAACATGTTAACGGGGTTAAAACTTCCGTTAGCGGCTTCGGTTTAAATGATTGTATGTACTTTTATATATTTTTACATAATGTTCAATTATATTTTGATTTTTACAGTGTTTTTAAACTAACAGTATTTACCGTGTTCTAAAGCAGAGTTTTTTCTCCTCTTAAGTTATCCACATCATCACTAATCATGTTTATTGTAAACTCTACAAGTAATCACTTTAAATAATTAATTTTTAAATTAAATTTATATAAACACTTATAATCAATTAATACATCATTTAAAATAAAATAAATTGAATATTAATAACACAAAATGTAACATACTTATAATATATGTAAATTATAATTTAATTATTTAAAACAATAGAAATAATGTAGGCTATTATATGACTATAAATAAAATAATAAATCAATAAAAGATAATGATATGTAATTAATCTTAAATATAATTATAACAAATTGAGAAGATTAGAAACAGAAAAAAAACTTATAAAAAAGAACAAGTAAATTTATTTTTGAATCAATTGGAATAATTATAATTTTTTTAAAGATTACAAGAGCCAAAAATTAAAATATAATAATATATATGATAGGAAACATTGAATATTTTATTTGTAATAGAAAATGCAAAGTTGTAAAAGTTTTATTAGAAATACGCAAACAATATATTTTAAAAAGAAACTCAAAGTAATAAACAAAAGAAGACCTTGTAAGTTTGAAAATGAAAATGATATAGACTCTAAATCATTCAAATCAATATTTCTCTCTCATTTGTACGTATATGATATCCCACAAGACTTGTGTATAATCAGAAAAGAAATTAGTTTGTAAAAGCGTAGGATAAATGAAAAAAAGATAATGAATTCTTGAATAACTAAAAAAAAGTAAGTTGGGGACAGAGGGACACTTGTTGTCAATATTGACATGTAGAATCGGACTCTATCTCTATTCTCTTCCGATTAATAAGTTCCACCAAGGATCTATCAGACTATGAAGTGAATCATTTGATCAATGAATATTTGATTTTTTCCTAAACTTGGAATTGATTCACAACATTTCTACGTTGTTTATAAAATAATAGAAATTGAGATTCATGCCATCATTCATTGATTTAGTCTAATTAACAAAGATTATATCATTGTTGTATTTGCAATTCAATATGGTTATATATTACATAACATATATATGTTCTTCCTTTTCTCATATTTTTCTTAATTTTTAAGAAATAGTCGAATGTTCGATTCTTTTTTTTTCCTTTCATGAAAAGAAATTTATAAGTATTATTAAAACTAATAATTCTATAATGTGCAATGGAAAAAAGAATTTAAGTCTACTTCATAGATTTGAAATTCGAGTAATAATTAAAAAATTGAATATTAATTCTAATAATTCTATAATATTAGAAATCAAAAGACAATAAGTATATGATAATAATAATAGCATGAGGTTAGAAGGAAAAAAAACAAGAATTTAAAATTATATATCATTTAACAAAAAAATATATTTCTGATCTAATTAAAATTTTCTTATTTAGAAACTAATAAAATTAAAATTAGAAAGTCAAAATACTGCTATATTCTATTCCGAAAGTTGGGTTTTACATATTTTTTTCGTTTTTTACATGAATTTTAATGTACTTTCAAAATCAAAGAAGATTGAAAAGACATATTTAAACTTTTTTCATGCAATCAATAATACGCCAGGACTACAGCTCAAATAAATATATACACAGAGGCTAAGACAGAGTTCTAACGACAAAGTTTTGAGTCAAGTTACAACCATAAAGACAAGAAGTTAAAATCGAGTCATTCTCTAACTTCATCCAATGCTACTACTAGGCATAACCCACCCATCTTCATGACCCACAACCACACTATCTCCATTTACAAACACTCCTCGTTGCCTCTTCTTCATCAACGCAGCCGAAACCGGACTTCCTAAAGTGCTAGAAGTCAGAGAGCTCTCTGCTGAACAGTTGTTCTTGTTCTTTATTGCTACTGCAAGCTCGGATAATGACGGAATTGTCATTTTGGTTGTGTCGAATGTGTTTGTTGTTCCGGATACCTTTATGGCTAGCTCTGATAGCTCTTCTCTAGCCACCTCTAGTCCAGCAAATGTAATAGCTTGCTCTTCAATAGCCTTGCAAGCTTTCTCTAGAATTGATTGCAAGTACTTCCCTTGTGCTTCGATCTTTAGCTGGAGTCGCCTTTGCACCTGCGCATACTAATGAACCTCATCAAATGTGGAACCATGGCTCAATGTGGAAATTTTTTATCAATCAAACATTAGGATTGGTGGTTTCTATGGTTCTACATTTCACCGACAGAGCAATACACAATCTACTAATTAATTTTGTTCCATTACCGTTTTTGTTAATCCTATAGTAACTATCGATATTTAGGTCTTATAATACCTTAGGAGCTAATGAAACTATATTTTAGTAAAGTTTAATTGTCTCAATCCCGTGGGATCGCCCCAAAAACTAGGGTTCCTTTTGGATTTCCTTCTTGATCAATGACAACTGCGGCATTGTCATCATATCGTGTTATCGTCCCATTGTTATGTTTGAGTTCTTTACAAGTCGGTACAATTACAGCTCTGCACACTTAAGATATTTCTAGATGAGTAATTTGGTATGCTTCCTTGATTACATAAACAATAATGTCATAAATATGAGCGTATCGGCGATTACTAGGTCCTATGATTCGAATACACATCAATTACTTAATAGTATCGGTCTGATAAGCTTTGAAGAAGTTCACTGGCTCAACTCTTAGCTACAGCCTATAAGTCTACAGTCTACTGTATCTAGCCTATAACTGACTGTAGCAGATAATAAATTTGTTGTGAGCTGTTTCGGGTGTGGTTTGGTTGAACATTTCGTAAATTCGAGTAAATAAGCTAACCTCTAATTGCTCGTGTAGTCTTCTTTGAACTTCCATCTGCACACGCAAAGCTTCAGTAACTTGGTAATTCCTGGCTCACAAAAACAATGACAATTCATACAGTGAACATTCACAGTCACTAGTAGACACAAAGAGACCAAATGAAGCCATACTCGTTCTGTTCTTGCGCCGCAATTCGTAATGATGATGATGAAGATGAACTAGTGTCCTGACTCTCAGCAACACAAGAAACTAAAGAGATAATATATTCATAAAGATATCAATACACAACTGAATCAATGAATATAAAAATTGGAGGATGGATCAAATCAATACCATCTTTAGAGTTATCAATTGATTCTTTGCAAGGTTGTCTCCCAAGGCGAAATTTCTACCGAGAAAAAACAAACACAATCAAAAGCACTGAATCATGTAAACAAAAAGAGAAGCCAATGAAGCAATCAAAACCTGAAGATGAGATTTAAGGTGGTAAAGAGTAAGACCCTTCACTCCCATAGTTCTCATTATAGTTTTGGGCGTTGCTTCTGTAAAACAAACAGAACAAATCTTTAAAGTCATATACAAACACAACATTTCATTCCCAAGATCCAGAAATTTCAAGAAGGCATACATATCAATGTGTATATATATATACTTACTGTCGGGCCCACCGAGCTGAGTAACGGCGTCAACGAATCGGCCATGGAGTTCAGAGGTCCAACGAAGGCGAGGTTTGGGGTCAGTGGTTAGGACTAAAGAAGCGTCGATGGGAAGATTAGTTCCTCCGTCAGAGTAATCTCCTATGCAGCCATCTAGTAGAAGCGATGACTGAATCGCTGAGTACATTCTCTTTCTCCTTTAGCTCAATTTTGTGATTTTCTCGGGGATTTTTTTTTTCCGGGAAAGTGAAGGAAAATGTTGTGGATTTGTGGGATTTGTAAGACAGCGAAGCGACGAGTTGATAGATTGGACAACACACTCCGCTACTACTTTGTCTATATATGTGCATTTTTAAAATAGATATATTTATATAATTTAAAAAGAAAAGTAAAAAATAATAGTTTAAGATTACCCACAATGGTTTCAACACTCAACACCCTCCACATTATTTTCTCTATTTTCCATATCTTCTCCTCTTTTTTCCACCTAATAATTCAACACCCACTAAAATTTTACACTCTACAATGATTTTAACACCCTACCCCACCTTTTTCATTTCATTATTTTTGTTTTATTTTATGTTTTTGTGATTAAAAGTTAAATTAAATAATTAAGAGTTAAATAATTACATATTGATAACAATCACCGATTAAAACTAAATTAAAATAATTAAGAATTAAATAATTTTTTAAATAATTTTTAATTTCTTTTTATTTATATTCTTAACTAAAAATAATTGCGAGAAATAAATATAAAAAATAGAGAGAGTTATTATTTAAACAAATAAAATTATGAAAAACATAAAACGCACCAAAATTTATTAATAAACACACAACACAAATAAACCACACATAGCTTAATTAGTACAATAAATTCAACTCACAAACTTATAATTTTCTTTGATCACGTAACATTCCGAATCTTGTTCATATGTGTTTGACTAGATCTGCTTACAATTCTTGATGTACACTTGAATCACGCAACTCGGATCTAGCACGCACATGATTTGCAATTGCAGGTATGACTTCCATTGAGAATTACGGTGTACTAGACCCACTTGCCTCAAATTGATCATAATCGTTCCAATTTTAAGAATATGTATCTCGTTCATCCTCAACAATCATATTATGCAATATGATACATGACCTCATGATGATAGCCAAATCGGTTATGTCCCACATGCAAGCTGGTTCTCGGATGATTTTAAATCGAGCCTGCAACACTCCAAATGCACGTTCGATGTCCTTCTGACATCCCTCCTGACGTTCTGCAAATAACTTGTCTGGTTCAACTCTGAGAAAGTCTAATTGATTTGACGAAAGTAGGATAAGAAAGATAGATGCCGTCAGCAAGATAATATGCCATATTATACGGACGTTGGTTCACGAAGAAGTTCACTCTTGGAGTATTTTCCTGCTCAACACCATAGAACACTGGTGAACAGTCTAGAACGTTTATATTGTTCGATGTGTCCGGACATCCAAAAGAGGCATGCCAGATCCAGAGATCATGAGCTGCAACTACTTCAAGAATAACAGTTGTAGTTCCCTTATCTCCCCGAGTAAATTGACCTTCCCATGCTGTAGGACAATTTTTCCATTCCCAGTGCATGCAATCAATACTCCCAATCATCCCCGAGAACCCTCGCATCTCACTAACGTGCGAAATTCGTTACAGGTCATCTTCAGTTGGAGCTCTGAGATACACTTGTTCATACAATTATATGATTCTTTTACAGAATCTACGCAAGCACTCCATTGCAGTAGTATCTCTTATCTTGATGTATTCATCCACCGCATCGGCTGCCACACCATATGCTAGCATTCGCATGGTTGTGGTACATTTTGCTAATGGATCACCTTTTTTGAAAAATACGGATCAATCTAAGCCGTTCATTATTATCGGCAAAGATCTAACTTTAGCTCAATTATCACCTTATTTGGAAAATACGGATTAATCTAACTCAATTATCAACTTTAACTGAATTAACATTGGAATCTCCCAATAAAAGCCAAAATTCGAAGATTACACTAATGAAAAAGCCACATATTACTTAACAAAGAAACATTATTAAAGTAACATTGGATTCTCCCAATAACATTGGATTACAGACAAAGAGACATTAAAGTAGGAAATGACAAATTACAGACTGACACTTGACAAACACTAAAGCAGAAAATGACAGACAACTTTATTAAAGCAGAAATGGACAAAGTGCAAACAGACACTTGACAACAATTAATCAAAAAGATCGTGGCCCAACTTCTCCAACAACAATTTGCTCCGGTCATCGAGATCTTTCTTCTCATTTAGCCTCAGATACATCTTCATCTTCTTTGCTTGAGTCTTTTCGTTCATCAATCTATTTGCCTCCTCTTGCATCTTGACTATTTTGTCCAATCGTTCAAACTCCCGCTCCTTGATTTGTCTGAATTCATTCATATCTTCCTCGACTGCTGCCAAGGCTTCACCATTACCTTTTTTTTAGCTTTTTCTTAGATGTATCCCTCTCTATTGGACGAGCACTAGATCCTACAGAATTGGAGTCACTAGCATCACTCTCGTGTGCTCTCTTAGATCCACTGCTTCAAGAGCCAGTATTTCCTCCTACCTGACTACCATATTTTGGTTGATCCTGGACAGCGTTCCATTCTTTCATGAAATTGAAATTTCCATTGCCACCACTTGAATATAATTCATGCGCTTTCACCAATACATCCTGCTCTGACCACCCGCTTTGTTGCATATGCCTAGCGTTCTCGTAAGCACCAACCCATTTTGCTAATTTGCCATTGACGTAGTTGTAATGATTTTTGCACGAAACTCCACTACACGGAGGATCAAATTTGCAATGCTCATTACAAAACTCAGCAATTTTACCCCAAAATGCTTCACTTTTTTGGTTTCTGCCAATGATGATGTCTGTTCTATATTTGATCCACCCACTCAGTAACACCAAGTTTTGCTCAGTGTTCCATTTGGAGCTTTTCCGGAGAGCAGGATTTGAATCGTTTGCACTTGGAGTGGCTTCATTAATACCACTCATACCACCAAGAGTCATTTGTATAGAAAATTCGGAAAATTCAATTGTTCCAACATCCGGAACAATTTCATTACCCAGTGGAGTAGAAGAATAAGGGGGTGGTTGAGATGAATATGGCACCATCGAACTGTAATATGGATGATAGTTCGGAATAGCTGACGACATGAAGAAATTTGCTGGAAAGCCATAATTTGGTATATTTTGGGGTTGGTTGGAAGATTGATTTTGAAATGGGTAGATAAAAGGGTAATTCGAAGAATTTTGGGTGTTTAAAGAGTTATTGTTGGGATCTATTTCGTTAGAAAGACGGAAAAAGATAAAAGAAACAAGAGTTTCTTGGAGGCTAATTGAAAATTATTGATAGAAGGATGAATTTTTTTTTCTGTACAAATCTAATGAAACAAGTCTCTATTTATAGAGCATGAAAATTGATGAATTTTGATATAAAAATTAATAATATAAATAATTTAATATACAATAATTGATATAAGATAATTTAGAGGGAAAAAAAATCAGAAAATCTCAGCATCCAATTGAAAAAGAACATGCACACACAGGTTCTTTAATTAAAAAAAAAATCTGTACCCACTAAGAGTACAACACATGGCAGTCTGCTTTCACTCTCAACGAGTTGAAAAAATTCAACACGCTACAATTCAGATCAAATTAAAAAATAATTCAACACCTTCATAGTAGATGGTCAACTGTTAATTTTTTTTTTTCAATTAGTCTATTGTGAGTAGTTTAATACCAATGTGTCTATTGAAGTTCTTTTTTGCCATTTTAAAGAAGAAGAAAATTTGGTATTTGAAATTCTAATGAAAGAGTTATTTTTTCATAAATAAAATGTTTTTTTCTTGATAAAATTTAATCTAAAAATGGTTTGTCTAAGAGAATATATGATTTGTAGAAATATCAAATATTTCTCAAGAAAATAGAAACTTATATTTGGATTATAAAACCTACGTTGTAAATGATCATCCTACATTCGTACTTAAAAAAAAAGTTCTTATGATGAAGATGAATATGAATATGTAGATTTTGATATAAATTGAATATTTATAATCTGACTAGTGAATTTATGTGTCATTCAGTTGTAATTTATTTAGACAAATTACCAAACATTGAAATATTTATCCATTAATTTATCAAACATAATTGAACAATTTTATTCAGTTTTTATTAAAGAAAAAATCAAATATCCTCCAATATTGATATATCATCTCAACTTAACCATAACATATGCCTAAACAAAATATTTAACCATTTTGTTCATGTAATTTACCAAGACTTTGGAAATCAAATATCATCCAATATTGATATCTCATCTCAAGTTAACCATAAAATTACCAAGTTTTCATAATTATATAGTTGCCATAATACGTAAATCAATTATCTTTCAACAATGATACTGCATCAAAATTCAGATAAGATAATATCAAAATATTATTATAGGTCCTCAAACCAGTTAAGTTAATTACATATTTAGAGCATCTCAGCAGGAGAAACTCTTTATGAAATTCTGACTATTATTTTTAATATAATTTTATTAAATTAAATTATTAAAAAAATACAGAATCAATTATATTTGTAAGTTATTGAGTTTCTTATTCACTATTGAGTTTTTCATTTAAGAGATGTTTTTCGTTATCTTTTTTTTCTTTCTAATATTTTATATTTTTTTAATACTAAGAAATCCATTGAGATACTCTCAATGGAAGTACTCTTAGATACTCTTATGTATCTCACAAATATAATACTAATATTTTTATTAATTATTTTATTATAAATTAAATTTTAAATAATATAAAATTTGAGCCAGTCACAATAACACATATGTTTGAGAGTCTCTTGACATCAGATGAGAGTCTCTCGCGAGAGACGTCTCTTATTATCTTTTTATTTTTTTTATTATTTTAATAATAAAAAACTCTTTTAAAACCCTGCGATGGATATGGTATGGTAAAGTATTATGATAATATGATATGCCCCAAAATTTATAATACTTTTAATTTATTTTAAATATTATGATTGTATAAATATACTTTTCTTATTTTAAACACAAATTATTAGACGAACGACATTCAAGTCTTGAATGGAAACATTTAATTGGCGGGATTGGACGACAAATATTGAAAACCACATTTAATTCACCAATCAGAAAAAATAATGACAATTTATGTTTTCTAAAGAAAAAAAAACAAATTCACGGATTTTAAAGAAAATAAATACATGACCGCGTTTCTATAAAACAGCACTGTCTTACCCAGTGGTCCAATTGAAAAACGCGGTGGATAATAATAATTTTTTTTCTTTTCTGAAAACCTAACTATATTTGCTATAAATATAGATACTTCTAACATCACAAATACACCATTTTCTTCACCACTCTCATCGTACAAGAGCAAAAAAATTATTTCGTAAAAAAACCTACATATTTCTGATATAAGGTAATGAATATATATAATTTATTTAAACACCATGGCATTTTTTGTTCATCTTGTAATAGTTGTGTATTTAAAGTATACGTAGTTATAGTTTTTTTAACTAAAAATTCTAATTTAGTCATAGTTTAATTAAAGCATTCATGTATTAATAGTTTAATTAAAATATAATTATAATTAATATATTATAATCACATCTTTATAGAATCTCTCTCATCCATTAAATAGATGTGTTTTCATGATATTATGTGTCATGTTTATTCAAAAAATTTAGCTATACAAAATAATTATTTTGAATTAACAATACTTTTACTACTATAGTTATATACATATTATTATAAGTTAAATACATGTATATATATATATGCATTAAAGAAATATTATATATATATACTTGTATATCCGAAAATATGTATAACATATTTATATTGGTTTTTTACGGATTTTATTGATTTTTTTATAGTTTATAAGAAATATAAAATTATTGTATAATTTTACAGATTCAAAATCTATGTTTTAATAATAACTTATTTGTAAAGACTTTATTTTTTTATTTATTCAAATATAATTATCTATATGTATACCATATTTTCAATCATAGAATATATATTTACTTAAATTATATTTTAATTTTTTAAATACATTTTTACTCAATTCAACTTATGAGCATTATTAAATAAATTTTTAATACATTTTAGATCTAATAAATAATTGTATTATTAAAATAGAAAAATATAGTTAATAGTTATCGTATTAATTATTGAAAAATATAAGACTAATTGTTGAATTTCACTGAATGTAGATATGTCTCGTTAACGGAACACGAATTCTACCGGACCAACAAATTCAAATCGTCCCACGCAAGTTTTAACTCTTTCCACAGAAACAACTCTTAGAGTAAATATTTGTTTGCTTTTTATTTTTATTTTAATTATTAGTTAAATATGATTTAATAAGTAATACTGTAATTTAAAATTTTGTAGAACAAAGACAAAGACAAATATAAATGGTCGTACATACAGGAAAAACATTAATTCAATTGTTCGACGAAGCAGTTGCCATGAATAATTATACTCTTTAACATCCTACTGCCATTGGTAGAGAGTATATAGTTGAAAAGTTCAATCAAATGTTCAACATGAATATAACTTATGGTTTTTTCAAAAACAAACTTGATGAATTCAAAAAAAAATTCAAAAGTTGGAAAACTCTTATGAATTCTACTGGTATCTCGGTTGATTCTGATACATCATGATACATGCATCTTACGCATGGTGGAAGGATAAAGAGTTCGTAAGTACACAAAATTTGTATAGTTATATATATATATACACATGTATGTATGACATAATCTTATTATTTAAAATTTATAGGGATGCAAAATAACAAAACCTTTGAACAGAAAGCCGTCCGAGTTTTGGGATGTAATGGTACGATATCTTGCATTATATGATGTTCAATCACAATCTCAACATTCATCACGTCAAACAAGAGAAAAGCTTATCAACGCACGTGCAGTTGAAGAAGAAGGTGATTAAGGCTCAGACACGGATAGTGGTAACATACCACAAACACAAGTTCCTGAGACACAAGAAGATGTAGTGTATCGTGTTACAATTGATGACAATATACACCTTTCAAATGAAAACACCAATGGAAGGGTCCAAAATTCCGCTCGAAGAGACCAACAACAAGGGAGGCTAAATTTGCAGACAACCGGTAGACGTAGGAGCAGTTCACAAATATTGGGAGGAAGCTCACAAATTTCTATTGGGAGTGGTTCACGCGGAGGCCGAAGAAAACAATCCTTTGAAACAACAATACAAGAGACTATTGCTGGATATACAGAGTTTCAACGAAAAAGTTTACAACAACTTCGTCCATGTGCTTTTGACCAAGATGATTATGATAAATGGAAAAAGGCCGAAGCGATATTTCTTGCACTAGAAGTTCCAATTTATATTGACATTATATTCTTCATAAAATTTTGAAGAATATAATGTCAATATATTCTTGCACTAGAAGTTCCAATAGAAGAATTTTCAAATTATATACCTTCTTTATATTGACATTATATTCTTCATAAAATTTTGAATATCCGTTTCAAATGACTTAAAAATGGATACAAATCTGAAATAATATTACCATTGGGTATGTTCTTGCATATCAAAATGTGTTACACAAAATGAACTAGAGAAATAAGAAAGATATCGCATCGAACTCAATGTGTTATGAAAATTAGATTGAGACCAAGACCATCATGATATAATTGGCCAAAATGAATCATCATATTATATATCATAAAACAAGGCAAACTCGAAGTCAACTTTGAAATGTTAATTTGAGAGATGTCCGATTTATGATTTCTCCAAGTCTCTTTGGAAGATGCAAGGCATCATCATCTGACGTCAGAATTAATTATGGACCTCCGGTTTTCAAATTATAATCATTATTCTTCTCACTTGTTCTTTATGAGACCTAGATATTATACGGCAATACATGTTATAGGGTTTGAGTTACAAACTCACAATGCATAATATCTTTGACCCTCAACGTATGCAATCATATTTTGCATTTGCTCCTCTTTAACGTTACTCTTTGGAATGAAACTGCAAGTTTGCAAAACGTCATTAAGAAAATGTCCACATCATGAAAAAGAAAAAGAAACAACTAATATTAATAAGTCAATTAATTCATGCAGTTTTATATTATTATCTCTTATCAAAATAAATTAAAAAAGTTTGTACCATCGGTTTGAATTTCTGAACCGTTTTAATTAATTTATAGTTGTTGACAAATTTTTTTTAATAAAGTCACAAAATATTAATGGTAAAAGAATGAAAAAAATAACACAAGAAAAAAAGTTCAAATAAAAATTCGATAAATTTAAAATTACACAGTTCTAAATTTATATAGATTTAATAGAAAAACATAATTTCAAAGAAAAAATGAATACAAGATTGAATAAGATTTGAAATGTAAAAATTACATAAGCGAACAAAATTATTAAAGTGAGAAATCAAAATCGAATATTTGTAATATGAATAGCAAGCATATCCGCACTTGCGCGGGTCGAATTCCTCGTATATTTAACAACCACTAAATAATAGTATCATATTATGTGTTTTTTTGCGTCTATGCACATATATAATATTTTCAAAAATTATATAATTTTATTTAAAAATGGAAATTTGGATATTTTTTAGATTTTGACTTTACAGATTAAACAAAAAAAAACTAAAACCATAAAAATGATTATTTATAATTTGATTTTCTTTTGGTTTGGTTTAACAAATTTATAATTTGGTTCTATTTTGGTTTATTAGGTTTTAGCAAATATTAAATTAAACTATTTTTATATTATGTTTATATATAATGAATACAATTATTTTAAATATGTATATATTTATAGTATAAATTCTAATAAATTTTGGTTTTCTTGGTTGCTATTGGTTATAAGATACATTAACTCGGTCGAAATTCTTTTACCTTTGAGTTCTTTACAAGTACAGCTCTGAACACTTATGATATTTATAGATAAGTATTTGGTATTTGCTTGGTTGATTACATAAACAATAACGTCACCAATATAAGCGTATCGGCGATTGCTAGATTACTAACTCCTATGATTCGAATACATATCAATTACTTAATAGTATTAGTCTGATAAGCTTTGAAGAAGTTCACTCACTCAACTCTTAGCTATAGCCTATAGGTCTACAGTCTACTGTATCTAGCCTAGGACTGAATGTAGCAAATTATAAATCTGTTGAGAGCTAACCTCTAATTGCTCGTG
>CM051389.1:7517669-7542669 GCA_028015245.1 Cardamine occulta
TAGTCTTCTTTGGACTTTCATACAGTGAACATTCACAGCCAGTAATGGACACAAATAAACCAATTGAAACCATAGTCGTTCTGTTCTTGCGCAGCCATTCGTAATGATGGTGTTGAAGATGAACCAGTGTCTTGACTCTCCGCAACACAAGAAACTACAGAGATAATAAGTTCATCAAGATATCAATACACAACTGAATCAATTAAAAAAAAAATGGAGGACGGATTCAAACAAATACCATCCTTCGAGTTATCAGTTGATTCTTTGGAAGATTGTCTCCCAAGGAGAAATTTCTACCGAACAAAACATCGAAAAAAAAACAGTAATAAAAATTGAATCGAGTAGCCAATGAAGCCATAATTGATATTTGTGAGAAGAAATCAAAACCTGAAGATGAGATTTGAGGTGGTATAGAGTAAGACCTTTCACTCCCATAGTTCTCTTTATAGTTTTGGGCGTTAATTCTGTAAAACAAACAGAACAAATCTTTAAAGGCTTATACAAACACAACATTTCATTCCCAAGATCCAGAAATTTCAACAAGACATACATATCAATTAATACAGTCCGATAGTATTTAGTGTCTATATATGTGCATTTTTAAATATAATGCTCTTCCACAGACATAACCGCGAGTTTAAAAAACACCAAAGAGGAATGTAACAAAAACACAAACAAAAACACAAAACAAAGGTCAAGATGAATCCAAATAGGAAGCAGAACTAAGAGCATCCTCAATAGGTGAGGTTCTCGTAAGAATATCTCACATATATATTGTATTAATATATTTTAGTTATGTATTTAAATTTTAAATAAAAAAGAAATTGAACCACTCATATAATGACAAATGTCATTAGAGTTTCTCACAAAAAAGAGAGAAACTTTATTTGATACCCTGATGTGGGTGCTCTAAAGAGAACCATAATGCCAAACCAAATTATTGGGTTTAAAATCAAACTAAAATGTTTGGTCATGTAAGCGTGGCAAGTGAGATGTGATAACTAGAGATGAGCATAAATGAATTGGTCAAAATTATCTTATGGTATAATGAACTTACTTCGATAGATATAGTGTATTCGTCAAACCCGTTGTAGTGGCAACTAGCAATTTGCTGTTTTCCCAAAAGAAAATGTATCCTCAACAATATATGTTGTATCTCACTTGTTAAATTCCAAAGATTCACTTTGTTAAAAGTTTAAAATTAAATTCCACGCTAGTTAAAAATAAAAAAGAATGTTTAGCATCACTTGCAATAATTGATGTTAAAGTATTAAAATTTGTGTCAATCATATATACACTAAAAAGGTGTATTAAATTGAGCATTTGGAGAGATTTGAGTTAAAATAACAAATCATATGTTATTAAAACATGAATTTTAAAATATCTTTTAAAATCCAGTGTTATTGGATTAATGAATTTAAAATGTACAATCCACTGTTATTGAAAATATTTTAAGAATTGGATTTGAAAGTTACAAGTGAGAACTTCTTCCCAACAAAGATTCTCTGGTAATTTCTGAAGCTGATTCATGGTTTCCCCAACTTTTTTGAAATTGACTTTGGTTCATTTTATCGTTAATGTATGCATATTATCTGCACTGATGAACTTAGTGTGTGTTTCTTCAACTTGCTTAATAATTTTGATGTTCAATTTGTCTTGAGATAATTGATTTAAACTTGTTATTCCTAGTGATTTAAAATAATAATTGATTTTTATGGGCCCTATTAGAATAAGTAGATGGAGCGACATTGGACTAAACGGCATTGGCCGAAGAAATGGGTGAAAGGTGGCTAGGGTTATAGTGAGAATTAGATTTGAAAGTTTCAAGTGAGAATTTCTTCCCAACAAAGATTCTCTGGTGATTTCTGAAGCTGATTCATGGCTTCGCCAACTTTTTTGAAATTGACTTTGGTTCATTTTATCGTTAATGTATGCATATTATCTGCAGTGATGAACTTAGTGTGTGTTTCTTCAACTTGTTTAATAGTTTTGATGTTCAATTTGTCTTGAGAAACTTGATTTAAACTTGTTATTCCTAGTGATTTAAAATAATAATTGATTTTTATGGGCCTTTTAGAATAAGTAGATGGAACGACATGGGCCGAAGAAATGGGTAAAAGGTGGCTAGGGTTATAGTTTTTGGGAGTGAGGCCCCATGGTATGGTAAAGTAGGTTTTTAGAAGATTTTATTTTTCTATTAGGATTGTATCGGGTTACATGTAAAAGGTATTCACCTCAGAAAAACTTTCATCTTTAATTCTCTTTCGTTTTCTTAAGGTTTTGATCTATTTTTCATGAATTTACAACAAAACTTGTTATAGTTTAGGTCGATAACACTTTTCATTACATCGAGGAATTTCCACAAACACTTGGACTGCACATGGAGAATAGTTAGATATCTAGGATTTACATTTCTTTAGCAGTCAATTTGTTTTAAGATTTGTATTTCTCTAGCAATCAATAGATCTCTCGAAATTTGATGTTTAATTCAGATTTGCACATGGTGAATCAATTTTGGCAGTCACCGAACAAGTTTTTTTTAATTTATTTGAGATGATAGTGATGATGATGATGATTTTAGTAACTACGTAGAATTGTAATCAGCTGATTGATTTCTGAGCCAAAAGGGAAAGAATCGAGAAATCTTAGGCAGATATCATGTGGCGTTTTTTCGTTTAATCAGATCTTGATGTTTATGTTTTGACTTTAACCCTCACTAATCATACGGCACAGAATCTAAATTTCCAAATTGATAGTTATGCAAATCACATATTTTTTATAATATGATCATGGGGATGATGCTGCTCTATGTTGCATCTCTTATGTATTTCTAGTTCGAACAATGGTTTCTTCTAAAGTTCTGACGTTTTCTTGTGTATTACTGCTCAAAGAGTTTCTTGGTTTTCATCTCCAGCTTTATCTTGTTGGCTTTAATCACAAATTGAGGATATTTCTGGAAGCTGTCATTCAAAAGATTGCAAAATTCGAAGTTAAACTTCATAGATTTTCTGTTATCAAGGTAACCTTATTAGTAGACTTCGTCTTAGTGGCGTCTATCAATCTATTTCCCCTCATTCTGTACTTGTGTGTCAAGTCTAGATCGAGTTCATCTTCCGCATCTTCTCAGTGGCAAAAATGGGGCGTGATTCCTCACCAGAATCGCGTCATCCTCCCATTCAAGTTCTTCAATCCGTTCTTTCTCTGCCTCTATATCAAGGAAGAGGGGTCCAATGAACTTCCTTTAGTTTTCTCAGATCTTATAAGTGAATAAGTTGCAGTTTCTGAAAGGAAATGACTACTCGCTAGCTGCTCATCTATTTTCTCCTCTTCGTAAATTATTTCTTTTATCTGCGATGACCGTACTACAAGTAGTTGAGTCAGATTTGTAGCAAACTGGAGCCATGTAAAATGCATGTCTCTTGCAGTTGGTGATCTCTACATGGTTGAGATTTGAGAAGTATCCGCTTCTTGATATTACCATATTGCTCAGATGCAAATCCACGAATTTTCATGGTCTATATATATTTCTGATAATTCAGAATCTCGTATTTCGAGGTTGCGTAGACTATGCCAGGCTGGTTCAGCTTTTATTGTGATTTCTGGTAATGTAATTTTGTGAGAGATAGAACTTGAATACCTTTACTAAGAATACAATTGCCCTCAATGATTTCCCAAGAAAAGTTGTTGTCTATACTTATGGTCAAAACTTCTAAAGCTTCCAAGTCTAGTATCATACATAACCCTGCCAAAGAAAAAAATCTAGAGCTGGAACCAAGTAATTTCAGCACTTGCAGCTTCTTTAAACTTAATATTCTATAAAGATTTCGGAGCTCCACTGTAAACTCCAAATTGAGGTGTATCAGACTTTCCAACTTGTCTAAACCAGAAGGTAGTAGCTGCAGCTCTGTATGTGACAAGTCGAGATACCGCAAGGAGATCAACTTTGAAATATTTGGCAGTACTCTAAGTTAGTTCCATGGCAGATCCAAAACCACAAGCCTTGGCATAGACCAATAGAATCAACAATACAAATCCAGCAAGCCGTTATTATGGAGGAACATTGTTAAGATCTCAGGACAGTTAGAACTGCAGGACCCCTTCCGAATATGATTACTCATCAGCCACATCCTTCACACATTCATCTAGTCATTTTCATTGTAATCTGGAACTTCGTGTTCTGATGTTCCAGTCTTCACAACAAAATTATATGGACTCAAACAAGCTATATCCAAAGGCCATTTCACGAACCACATCATGCATTTTAACTATCTCTTTGGATTCGTCATTCATCAATAAACATGTTTGGACTAGTTAACCAATTATCATATAACCTTGCTTCACAGCAATAATCTTGCAATTATTATCTTGGTCTGGATAAGAAACGCCTATCTTCTGTAGATCTATTTCACTCCATACATCATCCAGTAACAAAACAAATCTCTGCCTCTTAAGAAGTTTGTGTATGTCAGAGGCTTTTGCCTCTTCTTCTTTCTGAACCCATCTCTCATCATGTAGGCATAGCCTTTTCCCTATATCTTCATGAATTCTTGCAACTCGTGCATCCCTCAACACTGTAACGCATATCACAATGTCAATTCCACTAGTTGGTTTTGCAAATTCATTGTTGAGTTTAGTAAGGAGAGTGGTTCTAACTTCTTCTATCGTTAAGCGACTCCAGGCTTCATCAAGCATTATATCGAGGCTAACTGTTGGTCTTATCTGATCTACAGATTCAGGAATCATTTCGGCAACCACATTAAAACCTTCATGAGAACTGAGTTCCTTCATACATCCTTCAACATCTTCAATACATTCTTCCCATAACTATAGCTTACTTGATATTTTTTGGAAGAATATCCATTCATATACAGCCTCCCTGTTTCAGTGTTACGAGAAGAAGGTAGGCCACGGGCTTTGTATTTGATGGCTTCAGCCCTCGAGAGCCATAGTTGGACTTGTGCAAGCCGTTGTAAGTCCTTAATTATCTATATATATGCATTTTAAATATATAATAAATATAATTTAAAAAGAAAAGGAAAAATAATAGTGTAATACCAATGTGTCAAAAAATAATATTAACTTGAAGTTCTATTTGGCCACTTTAAAGAAAGAAAAAATTTGGCATTTGAAATTCTAATGAAAGAGTTATTTTTCACAAATAAAATCTTTTTTCTTAATAAAATTTAATCTAAAAATGGTTTGTCAATGTATATGATTTTGGCAAACTATATACAGTATATTTCTAATAGAATATATGACTAGTATAATATCAAATATTTTTCAAGAAAATAGAAACTTACATTTGGACTATAAAACCTACATTGTAAATGATCATTGTACTTAATAAAAAAAATTTATGATGAAGATGAATATGGATATGTAGGGTTTGATATACATTGAATATTTATAATCTGACTATTGATTTTATGTGTCATTCAGTTGTAATTTATATTAGACAAAAATTAATCATCATAGAAACAAAGAAAAATTCTTAAAAATTGACCATTTTATAATTTTATTGTCAAAAATGGATTTCTTATATTCTAATTTCATAACCTAGGGTACCTATTTTACAATTAAATTACAAAGAAATGATTCATTTGACGAATTAACACTTATATATATATATATAGTTTCTGCAGAAGTAAATAGATGGTTACGTTCAACTCTTATGCCTCATTTTGCTTTTATCAACTCATCATTATGATTATTTCCAACTCATTCCTCCATCTTGTAAATTGGACTGTAATTTAATAAAACCTGTAGGTGAGGTATAAATAAAACCTTTTTCAAGTTCCCTTAAATCTGATAAAACTTGTAGAACTTGGCTGAATGATTTTCTCCGATTTGATTTCACATTGACTTGTGGAAAACAGGTAGGAAAAAAGCAAAGGTAGATAAGCAACGTAATTGTACGATGTGTAAGGAATGCATACTCGACAAGGATTTGGTAAAAGTGGTGGATATTAGCACTATCGAGACTCATTTTATATGTAAGAAGAAAAAAAAATCATGATCTCATTGTCTTTTTTTTTTCTCAGTTAAGATTAAGTACACCAGATCACTGCCTGCGTCATTCTTTTTGCTAAAGATTTGAAGTTATTTTACGCCAAAAGAGAAACTCTTCTGCAATAGCCTCGTCGCCGCCGATGTCCAAATGGTTCTTAATTGGTTTGTTGATAAAAAAAAATAAAAATGAGTTAGTTGGAAGTAATACAGTTAGAGTGAGTAACATGTAGTAATTACAAGGGAAAAGAAAATTGAAAATGAGAGAAAATAATTAAAAAAAATAATTTATGATTTTTGATTTTTGTTTACTATGTTAAAGTTATGGTCAGAGAGAAAATAATAATTAGTTATTCAAATAATAACTAACTTTGATTTTGGGTTTTATCGACTCAATAATTAGGTTAGGAGTTTATGAGCCATATGATGATCCACCCGAGTTTCTTTTGATCTTCTTTGACAAACCTATTTAAATTTAATTGAATCGTTTATTAAAATATGTCAAAAATTTTGGGGTATATTTTATAAAAGATAATCATCATAGAAAAAAATGACAAGAATTATGCAGAAAAAAATGTGAAACTTCTATGCAGCCTAGGTACAATATAATTCATATCCATGAAAATTGGACACAAAAAACTTGCTATCATATTGGTCAAATCATAGGTTAAAAGGGGACCCAAAAGAAAATAAATCTTTTGTTTTGAAATAAACAAATAAAATTGTTTTATGTCTAGATATATACACAAATTTACTTAGCATAAAAGGTGAAAATTTTAATTATTAGAAAATAATGACATCTATACTTATAAAATCTCAAAATACCATAAGCTTGTTAAACCCCATGATCAAAAGTAAATGTCAAAGCTTGCACAAACCTTGCACAAACCTTGCACTCCTTAAACAACTACTTGGCCAATGATAAGTTGTTTTATCATTGTACATGATTTTACCTCTGCTCTACTTATCAAATATTTTGTCAACTCCATATCTATCCACTAATTTATAAAACATAATTGAACAATTTTATTGAGTTTTTATTAATGAAAAAAAACAAATATCCTCCAAATAGATATATCATCTCAAGTTAACCATAACATATGCCCAAAAAAAATATTTAACCATTCTGTTCATGGTAATTTACCAAGCCTTTGGAAATCAAAATCTTTGGTTTGATGCAATAATTCAGCAAACTGATTTTACATTTCATTAGGTTTAACTTTTTAGTAATTTTAAGGATATTGAGAATATGAGGAAGAAAACAACTTATATTACTAGTGTCGACTACGTGATGAAAGTTGTATCCTATAACCCCCTAAATTAAAAGGATTTAATAATTTGGCCATGTGCATATGAACATTTTAATTATTATATGGTTCAAATTTCAAACAAGTTATTCATAATATAGTTGTCACAATACATAAATCAATTATCTTTCAAAAATAATACTGCATCAAAATTCAAATAGGATAATATCAAAATATTATTATAGCTCGTCAAACCTGTTGATTTAATTACATATTTACATTAAAGTAAAGTAACCATATTTACAGTGGTAAATTTTAAGCATTATATTTAAGTTTCCAATAGTTATTAGCTTTTATATGTTATATGTTTGTTTTCGCTTTTTCATTTTCTTTCATTAATTTAGCAAGTTTCAAACAATACATATCAAATTGTAAATTTATTATAACTTTGTGTAGTTTTCTTATTTCTTATAAGACTCTTTGCATTTCTATTACAAATACTATATAACCATATGATTTTCTAGATGATCGAGTAATGTTTTTTCTTAGGAATGAAATCTTCACAGTGAATAAAATATAAAATACTTATTATAGTCAATAGGACTAGATATTATCACTATCTAGAAAATGATTTTTTTACATTTTTCTTTTAACATTATTTAGAAAAGTGACTCAAAATCATATATATAATGGGAAAGTTTTCTCTCTATCTAGGGTATCCACATCATTCCTTAATTATCCAATGAGAAATATCCATATAATTAAATAATAATTTTTAATCAATATTACTTAAATATAATAGTTAAATATAATCTAAAAGAAAAGTGAAAGATATCTACGAATATGTCTAAAAATAAGATGAGATCTCCAGAAATCAAATATGGCATGCACCATAACATGTTCAGAGAAACCTTGCGATTACAACTGGGTATTTCTCCTGAAATTCTTTGATGCTTGCTCAAATCAGCAAAAAGATCATGCAACTAATCTAGAAATTAATTAGAGAGTATAAAAATATGAAACTGAAGATATAATTCTTATCTAGACTGAGAATCAGTCTACAATTCTATTAGTTACATGTAAGCAAAGAGAACGTGAAAATATCGAGAAGTGAATGAGTGCTTCTTGGAAGATGACGAAAGGTATAGTAGTGAAAACGTTAGAAGAGAAATTGGTAAAAGTTCAGTAAGATATATGCATGCACATATGACTATAATAATAATAATAAAAATGAAAGATTTGGAGTCCTAAAAGGAAGCAAGAGATTTGGCAAAAATTATATGTGGAAACAGCTTTTGGTCGCTATCTTCAGCCAGTCCAGGATCCTCTATGTGGAAACAGCTTCTAAAGCTCAGAGAAGTGGCAAGAAATTACCTTACCTGCGAAGTTGGTGATGGTAGAACATGTTCTTTTTGGTATGATAATTGACCCCTTTTGGCCAGTTACACACTTTCTTAGGCCCTGATGAGCATTGACAACTAGGTCTTTCACTTCAGGAAAAATTCGCAAATGCTTGGCAAGGTAAAGGATGGATTTTTCGTGGCGTAAGGAACTCAAACACGGAGCTGCTCCTCTGCCGCCTAACCTCTGTCCAACTATCAACTGATTCAAGAGATGAATTCATGTGGGCTTCTTTGAATGGGAGACCACGTGGGAGGTTCTCCTTCACAGAAACATGGCAACTGGTCAGACCACCTCAACAAGAGGTCGCATGGCACAATCAGGTGTGGTTTCTAGGGTCTATCCCGAAGCATTCATTTACACTGTGGCTATGCTTCCTGGATACGTTCCCAACTCGGTCTAGACTCAGATCATGGGGCTTGATATCCGATGACACTTGTCCACTATGTGAAATTCTCAGTGAATCAAGAGACCACATGTTTCTGCGCTGCCCTTACAGCTACAAAATCTGGAGATGGCCTTGACTAAACTCCAATCCACCTTTATGGGTTTCGATACTTGGCCATGTTTCCACACATGGCTCAAACCTCATACATCGAGCCAACCTTTCGTGTCTCTTAAGCTGATTACGGCCCAAGCAGTGGTATACTCTATATGGCTAGAGAGGAACTCTCGTATCTTCACAGGTGCTCGAACTCCAGCCACAGGTCTCCTCCGAGGTCTGGATCACCAAATCAGGAACACCTACTCAGCCCGAAGGTATAAAGCTCGTTTCAAGGATGCCCTGCAACTGTGTTTTAGGGGATCCCTCCCCTCCTAATCTATTTTTTTTAATATTATATCGGGTCTGGTCGCCCGAGGCTGATGTCACTATAGGCATTTTTTTCTTTCAAAACTTATTATTGTACGCATAAGTTAATCAATATAACACAGAAATTTTAACAAAAAAAAAATTATATGTAACAGTAATAAAAACCATTCTTTAAAAATGATCGAGTTTAAGCTGTTTTTATAGTGAAAAAATATTAAAAATTAGTGAGATCAGATTCGTTGTATATTACATTGGATAAGAGGATAATATATTTTGATGACGTTACAGCTGCGTACTAAAATATAATCTTAGAGGGAAAAAACAATTAGCTCATGTAATAGGATTATGTCATGCACATATGACTATAATAAATATGACGAAAAGTATAGTAGTGAAACTGTTAGAAGAGAAATTGGCAAAACTAATTCGGTAAGATGTATGCATGCATATATGACTATAATAAATATTTTAGATCTCATTCACTGTGTGAATGATTGACTATGTAGAAAAGTATATGACATAAATTAGTGGATCAAGTTATTGGTTTTAAAGCCAAACTAAATTATTTGGTCATATAAGCGTGGTAAGTGAGATGGGATAACCGGAGAGGGATATAAATGAACTGGTCAAAAATTATCTGTATAATGAGCTTACTTCGATATATATAGTGTATCCATTAAACTTGCAGTAGTGGCAATGTTTTTCCAAAAGAAAATGTATCCTCGACAATATATGTTGTATCTCACTTGGTACAATCCAACGATTCATTTTTTCAACAGTTTAGAATTGAATCCCTTTGCTAGTTAAAAATAAAGAAGATTGTTTAGCATTACTTGCAGTAACTGATGTTAAAATATTAAAATTTGTGTCAATCATAAATACACTAACTGTCAATTTTAATATCACTTATATTTTTTTGATGCAAATTGTAATTGTTTTGCATCATCTTATTTGTAATTGACACAATCTATATATATATATATATATATAATTTGAATTTATATAAAATAAAAAATAAAAAATTGTGATAACAGCCTTATGTTTTTCCTTCTCCTGAGAGAGTTTTCATCGATTCACAGGCTTTCTTTTTTTTTTGTTCCCTAAAAATCTCTTTAAACCCTAAATTTCTTAAATCCGTTTGCTGAATTTCTTCCCAACAAGGATTCTCTAGTAATTTCTGAAGCTGATTCATGGCTTCCCCAAATTTTTTGAAATTGACTTTGGTTCCTTTTCTCGTTAATCTATGCATATTATCTGCATTGATGACCTTAGTGTGTATGTTTCTTCAAGTTGCTCAATAATTTTGATGTTCAATTTATGTTGAGAAAATTTATTTAAACTTGTTATTCCTATTGATTTAAAATAATAATGGATTTTTATGGGCCCTATTAGAATAAGTAGATGGAACGATATGGGCCAAAGCAATGGGTGAAAGATGGCTAGGGTTAGTTTTTTAGAGTGCGGCGCAGCCCCGCGGTATAGTACAAAAAGTTTTAGAAGATTTTATTTTTCTATTAGGACTGTATCGGGTTAGAGGCAAAAGGTATTCGCCTCAAAAAAAACTTTCATGTTTAACTTTCTTTCGTTTTCTTATGGTTTTGATCTATTCGTCACGAATTTACAACAAATATTGTTATAGTTTGGGTCGATAGCACTGTTTCATTACAGATTTGTTCGAGGAATTTCCACAAGCACTTGGACTCCACATAGCGAATTGTTAGATCTCTAGGATTTACATTTCTCTAGCAGTCGGATTTGTTTTGAGATTTGCATTTCTGGGATTTGTATTTCTCTAGCAATCAATAGATCTCTCGAAATTTGATGTTCAATTCAGATTTGCACATGGCGAATCAATTTTAGCAGTCACGGAACAAGTTTTTTTTTAATTCGTTTGAGATGATAGTGATGATGATGATGATTGTAGTAACTACGTAGAATTGTAATCAGCTGATTGGTTTCTGAGCCAAAAGGGCAAGAATCGAGAAATCTTAGGCAGATGTCATGTAGCGTTTTTTCGTTTAAGCAGATCTCGATGTTTATGTTTTGACTTTAACCGTCACTAATCATACGGCACAGAATCTAAATTTCCAAATTGATAGTTATGCAAATCACATATTTTTTTATAATATGATCATGGGGATGATGCTGCTCTATGTTGCATCTTTTATGTATTTCTAGCTCGAACAATGGTTTGTTCAAAAGTTCTGACGTTTTTTTGTGTATTACACTGCTCAACGAGTTTCTTGTTTTTCATCTCCAGCTTTATCTTCTCGGCTTTAATCACAAATTGAGGATATTGCTGAAAGCTGTCATTCAAAAGATTGCAAAATTCGAAGTTAAACTTCATAGATTTTCTGTTATCAAAGTAACCTTATTAGTAGACTTCGTCACCACATCCAATATTTATGTGACTCTGTTATTAGCTTATTATATTACTAAATAATATTATTATAGCTTAATTAATAGCTTTAGTCGAGCAAATATTTGTCATTAAAAAAATTTCTTATGCCTCTAGGCTCTGCAGTTATTGGCGCCATCGGTTCTTGTGATTCTTTTTCTCGGCTTGTCTCAGAATGACTTGAGCTCTTTTGCTGTATCTCAAACGGTATGTCGTTCTTTGCATTGCAGTGATTTCATTAAACAAGTGGATTTGTTGATGTCTTGGTGGTTGTATTTGTTTGGTCTTGTTTTGCTTCAGCGAGCCTTGTCTTTTATCATTGAGGTGTGTTATATGTTTCTTGGGAATTCTGAAGCTTTTTCCCAACTTTTTTAAGTATGGTAAAGACACAAACAACAAATCAATTTTGAAAAATGTAAAAGTTTTAAAAACATTTTAGTAAAAAGTTTTCTATTAAAAAATTTTGGTTTTTTTTCTTAAACATAGTGCAATGACCGAAAATAACCAACCTGAAGGTTCGGTTAAGACTAAACCTAAGCTAAAAAGGATACAAAAACTGGATAGGAGACGAAACCTCGATGGAGATAGTGCAGTGAGAAAAGATCACCGCCTTTGACGATTCAACGTCCAATCAATACAAGATCTTGGATCCGTGAAGCGACCACCGGGAAACACCAGCAACCTAACCACCGAGGGAGCTAAAAGGAGTGGGAGATCAAGTCAGTAACTAAAATTTTTATTTGAGATTTTTCTAGGTATTTCTCTTAACATGATCTTTTCTTAAAATTTAGTGTTTTGAGTTTGATAAAATTTGGATATAATTAGTTTTTTAAAGTAAAAGGTAGTGTATATAATATAACTTGCTAGTAAAGATGTCAAATCAGTAGAGATGTCAAACGGGCCGGGCCGCACCCATTCAACCAAAGATTCGGAAATCTAAATAGGATTTGAAAAATCTAGTTTTTGGAAGTAGTTGGAACTAAATTTTACAATATAAAGGATGGAAGCTATTGGTTGTGATCTTCTTCATCTAGAAAAGTCACTTGGGTCTATGTTTCCGAAACTTTTCAAGCAAGCTGACACTTATAAGTAACTTTCTACCCTCTTCTTTTTGTATAAGTGTCAGCTTTCTTGAAAAGTTTTCGTTCTTCATCTTAAGTAACTTTCGACCCTCTTCTTTTTGTATCTGAAATTATATTTTACATGATTGTTTGCTGAATTTATACTAAAAGAATTTTACCTTACATTTTTATATGCCACTTAATATTTTCGAGTAATCATTACTAAATCCTCTGCTACTGCCGCCATAACCATACAACATGTGACTCATGACGGTTAAACGACGTTTATTAGCATGCCATGCTAAGTGATCTTTTAACTGATGTTGTAGTCGCATTGTTTCCAAGGGATTAACATGCCCTTTTTACATGGGCTTACATGGTGTACCGGTGAGGCATGAAAGCATGTTGCCAAAACCTCATAGCTATCTTGACAGAATATTCCCAATTCAAATAGGTTAGCTTCTTTGCTCATAACGAAATCCCTGAAGTATTCATGATGTATGATGCCTCGGGGAGTGTTAATCCCGTGGAGACAATGCGATTACACATCAGTTAAGAGATCAACGTCAGTAGAAAAGGATTTAGTAATGGAGGATCCTGTGGGATCTCGTATCCGGCATGGTCTCCTGGAACATCATTAAGAAGGAAGCATGAGGAGTAAAATCGTCTGAAAAGGTAACTTAGAAAATATACTATCCCAAAGAGGGAAGAAAAGAAGATAAATACCATTTGTGCATCAAAGGCTGCTGTATTTAGCTTGGAGAAAACTGTTGCTTAGTATCTTCGTCCTCTGATGCGATATTGCCCAGCACTAAAGACTTGGAACAAGAAGCTGAATAGGATCATGTACCCAAGGAGCAGCTAGTAGCCGAGGAAGCATTGATCTTGCCGAAAGGACCGATGACTCACGCGAGAACTAAAGCTTTCAACAACACCATTGGAAAATTACTAAAGAACACGGAAAATCACAAGGATCACTTGAGCCATGAAGATGTTATCCGAGCCACATTGGTGTCGATACATGCTCAAGAGGATTGACAAATGGGTGTATGGCCTGTTAACACTTTTTCCCCTTCTTTTCGGTTTTGTCCCAATGGGTTTTTAGAAGAAAGGTTTTTAATGAGGTTAATGGTACATACTCTATCATTGCCCATTTTATTAATCATAATCAAGGCCCATTTTTCATGAAGAATCTCATGGCCAGGAAAGGAAATGAGTTGAAGAGTCATTTTTGAATTCAAACTCTTGTTTTTAATGTTTCTTGTTTTTCTGAGGTGTTGTGTTTCGAGGCATGTCTCGAAACCACCCCTCACCTTCTCTTCTTTTCTCTTTTATATTCTCGTATGTGCTTTTTGTAGAACTCATCTTTCTTTTATTCTAAACTTTTCTAGTTAAAGATCATTGATCCAATTTTTGTTTGTCGAGTTGGTTCTCTTAAGACTTATCAAAGGGTGTTTTCGTGATCCTTTCTGGCGTCTATCGATCCATTTTCCCTTGTTATTTACTTGTGTGTCGAGTCTATACTGGAATCGCATCAAATGGTATCAGAGCACCACCGAGAAGTTAAGTGTTTTTGTATGCAATTTTGTTTCGATTTTCATAAAATATTGGCTTGTTAGTTCCTATTGTCATCGGAGGGTATGAAGATGAAATTCTATGTGATGTGTTGCTAAGGGAAGCAAGACATATACTTCCTGGAAGGTCGTGGCAA
The DNA here is from genome assembly GCA_028015245.1 of Cardamine occulta. Taxonomy (NCBI): domain Eukaryota; kingdom Viridiplantae; phylum Streptophyta; class Magnoliopsida; order Brassicales; family Brassicaceae; genus Cardamine; species Cardamine occulta. The sequence continues at coordinate 7,532,305 of CM051389.1, forward strand.
TCAGAGAGAAGGGTCAATCATGATGGGTTTAGTAATTGATATTCCTTTTGAGTTTAAAGGAAGAAGAACGGTGTTAGTTCCGATGATACCTAAAGAAGTTTATCAAGATCAGATTGGGTTGAAGACTAAAGCCGAGACCATAGCCAATAAAGGAATCGAGGATGTCACCAACCTCATCGTGAACAAGAATCACTACAAGAAGTTCAAATCCGAGAATCACCTAAAGCAGCAACGATACGTGAATTATGAGAATTCAGTCAAGCTGAAGCAGTTCTGGTCCACAATCAATTACATAGAGTTGAATATAGTATTGTGACCAAGGAGAAACCACCAGATGCTTCACCACAATCAAGACCCGAGGTAACTATCTTGACTCCCAAAAACGAATAAAAGCTAACTTGCTTTCTCTTGGTGCAGATTGTACAATTTTGAAGCCTAAACCTTTTCAAGGGAGAGGAAATGATGCGGCCATCCAAATACACTGTTCCAGAAGCAAACCAACTCAATTGTCACATGTGTCAAACCGGATCCAACACCCCTCCAATTTACCGTGATACTTATGAACACCGAACACATGAAGGACCTTATTCAGGTAAGTTTCTCTTTAACTCGATTTATTTCTCATGATTCAAGTGTTGTGAGTAAGATTTTATTATATTCAAAAATTATTTAGAAAAAGTTAGGTTTATTCAAGGAATATTCGGAACCAAACTCTTATTTTAAGACGCTAGTAAAAGAGGAACATGATAAGGACAATTCTTGGATACAAAATGAGACTTGTTTATAGCGACTCCATGACTGTGATAATACACTTGTTCTTTGCCAAAGGTGTTGATAACATTGTAGGTACAAAAGAGGAGACACCGGACATAGAAATTATCTCGTCCAATTTCTTTGTGAGGACTGGAATTGGAGTTGCATTGAAGAAGGATAAGAAAACCATTGCTTATTTCAGGATGATCTTTGAGGTTAGAGAACAAATATGGATACACTGGAGGAAAGGACATTTCCTGGTTGAAAGAAAGTCCAAGCTAATGCCAAAGATTGATAGTCCCTTCAACATATCAAGAAGAATCAGCGACAATGCTAATCAACTTGAGCTACAAGGCAAGTGTAGTGAGAGTCCCCGTTTCAATGTTTCTAACTTAGTCCCTTCTAATGCAGATAGAACATATTTGAGGACAAATCCTTTCCAAGTGGAAGGGGATGATGCGATATTGGCCAGCACTAAGGACTTGGAACAACAAGCTGAATAGGATCATGTACATGAGGAGCAGCTAGTAGCCGAGGAAGCATTGATCTTGCTGGAAGGACCGATGACTCGCTCGAGAACTAAATCTTTCAACAACACCATTGGAACATTACTAAAAACATGGAAAATCACAAGGATCACTTGAACCATGAAGATGTTATCCGAGCTACATTGGTATCGATACATGCTCAATAGGATTGACAAATGGGTGTATGGCCTGTTAACACTCTTTTTCCCTTCTCTTTGATTTTGTCCCAATGGATTTTTCGAAAAAAGGTTTTTAATGAGGTTAATGGTCCATACACTATCATTGCTTATTTAGTTAACCATGATCAAGGCCCATTTTGAATGAAGAATCTCGTGGCCAAAGGAAGGGAAATGACTTGAAGAGTCATTTTTGAATTCAAACTCTTGTTTTTAATGTTTCTTGTTTTTCCGAGGTGTTGTGTTTCAAGGCATGCCTCGAGACCACTCTCTCGGCTTCTATTCTCTTCTCCTTTATATTCTCGTGTGTGCTATTTGTAGAACTCATCTTTCTTTTATTCTAAAACTTTTCTAAGTAAAGATCATTGATCCAATTTTTGCTTGTCGAGTCGGTTCTCTTAAGACTTATTAAAGGGTGTTTCCGCGATTTTTTGTGCCTTTTGTCGATCTATTTTCCCTCGATCTTTAAACTTGTGTGTCAAGTCTAGATCGAGTTCATCTTCCGCAACTTCTCAGTAGCGAAATTGGGGCATGATTCCTCACCGGAATCGCATCATCCTCCCATTCAAGTTCTTCAATCCATTCTTTCTCTGCGTCTATATCAAGGAAGAAGGCTCCAATAAACTTCCTTTAGTTTTCTCAAATCTTGTAAGTGAATAAGTTGCAGTTTCTGAAAGGAAATGACTGCTCGCTAGCTGCTCATCTTTTGTCTCCTCTTCGTAAATTATTTCTTTTATCTGCGATGACCGTACTACAAGTAGTTGAGTCAGATTTGTAGCAAACTGGAGCCATGTCAAATGCATAAGTCTCTTGCAGTTGATGATCTCTACATGGTTGAGATTTAAGAAGAATCCACTTCTTGATCTTCCCATATTGCTCTGATGTAAATCCACGAAATTTTCGTGGTCTACTATGTTTATATATATCTCTGATAATTCAAAATCTCGTATTTCGAGGTTGCATAGACTATACCATGCTGGCTCAGCTTTTATTGTGATTTCCGGCAATGTAATTGTTCTGAGAGATAGAACTTGAATACATTTAACAAGAATATGATTTCCCTCAATGATTTCCCAAGAAACGTCGTTGTCTATATTTATGGTCAAAACTTCTAAAGCTTCCAAGTCTAGTATCATACATAAACCTGCCAAAGAAAAAAATCTAGAGCTGGAACAAAGTAATTTCAGCACTTGCAGCTTCTTTAAACTTAATATTCTATCAAGATTTTGGAGCTCCACTGTAAACTCCAAATTGAGGTGTATCAGACTTTCCAACTTGTCTAAACCATAAGGTAGTAGCCGGAGCTCTGTATGTGACAAGTCGAGATACCGCATGGAGATAAACTTTGAAATATTTGGCAGTACTCTAAGGTTGTAGTTCCGTGGCAGATCCAAAACCACGAGCTTTGGCATAGACCAAAAGAATCGACAATACAAATCTAGCAAATCGTTATTATGGAGGAACATAGTTAAGATCTCAGGACCCCTTCTGAATATGATTACTCATCAGCGACATCCTTCACACATTCATCCAGTCATTTTCATTATAATCTGGAACCTCGTGTTCTGATGTTCCAGTCTTCACAAAAAATTATAGGGACTCAAACAAGCTATATTCAAAGGCCATTTCACGAACCATATCATGCATTTTAACTATCTCTTTGGATTCGTCATTCATCAATAAACATGTTTGGACGAGTTAACCAATTATCATATAACCTTGCTTCACAGCAATAATCTTGCAATTATTGTCTTGGTCTGGATGAGGAAGGCCTATCTTCCGTAGATCTATTTCACTCCATACATCATCCAGTAATAAAACAAATCTCTGCCTCTTGAGAAGTTTGTGTATGTCAGAGGCTTTTGCCTCTTCTTCTTTCTGAACCCATCTCTCATCATGTAGGCATAGCCTTTTCCCTATATCTTCATGAATTCTTGCAACTCGTGCATCCCTCAACACTGTAACCCATATCACAATGTCAATTCCACTAGTTTGTTTTGTGAATTCATTGTTGAGTTTAGTAAGGAGAGTGGTTCTAACTTCTTCTCTCGTTAAGCGATTCCAGGCTTCATCAAGCATTCTATCGAGGCCAACTGTCGGTCTTATCTGATCTACAGATTCAGGAATCATTTCGACCACCACATTAAAACCTTCATGAGAACTGAGTTCCTTCATACATCCTTCAACATCTTCAATACCTTCTTCCCATAACTATAGCTTGCTTGAAATATTTTGGAAGAATATCCATCCATACACAGCCTCCCTGTTTCAGTGTTACGAGAAGAGGGTAGGCCACGGGCTTTGTATTCGATGGCTTCAGCCCTCGAGAGCCATAGTTGGACTTGTGCAAGCCATTTTAAGCCTTTACGTTCTTGTATTCTAACTGATGTTGACAAATATGCATGCCTCGCCATGAGTTCTTCCAGAGCAACCTCAAGAGCGTCGAGGTTCTGCCTGAGCTTCTTAACGTAGTTTCCATAAGCAGCCACCGACATTCCTCAGCGATTGATCACAGATTATCTGTAAAGAAAAGCAGTTTCCCACCAGAGAGAAACAAAATCTGATTTCGAGTGACATATTCGAAAAGTAACGCAGAGAAAAGTTGCCATATGACATACATAATAAAAAGACCAGTTTGAGAATAAACCTTGAGACTGGTTAGTCAGAGTTTACTTTCAACAGAGTTTAAGACATTTATTAAAAATTTTAAAAAGATTATATATAAGAAATAAGATCAAAGGTTTGAGCACCGAAGCTCAGAAAAATAAGCTCGGCGTTCTTACTGCTGAATAAGTGATTAGATTGTCATAACATCAGCAAAAAAATGTTTTGATAGCCAAGTTTTTTAAAACTGGGAATTACCAAATTCATCCCATATAAAACATTTGAAAATCAGAAGCAAATCATTCAATTATCTGAATGAAAAGACTCTGTACTTGGCAACATAGAAGCTTTACAATCATTCAGATACATTTGCAATATCTACAATTTATCAATCTGAAGCCACAGTGCACGTGTAACACACATATAAGCCAAAAAATAAAGAGATGGGCTTTGGAGGATAGTGAGAATTACTTAGCAATGGTAGAAGAAACAAAGGTGTGATTCGTTTTGTCCAGTCCTCTATGGTCTCCTTTGCTCACGAGTCACTATAAACTCCTGTATAATAATAAGAAAGTGAACAAGAGTACTGAATAAACAATTTTTCTTCAAGAACAGTCATGTGACCGTAGAATCAGACCGAATTACCAATGTTAAACTGTTCATACCTTCAGGATAATATCACTTGTTCAAGTATATTTCTTCTCGTATCACATCATCGTTGTGTATTCAGCTTACCCGTAAGCTTTGCTCCATGATCTCCTTCCTCGAGCCAGTAAACAGAACATGTAATTTAATCTTCTCCTTAACTTTGGAGCTCAAACTTAAGAACACAGACTTAACCTTTCCTAAAAGAGGCGAGTGAGCTACCAGGTATTGGGTCTTACCAGTAATCTTTACATGAACAAGCACCTCCTGTAAAATGATGAAACCTATATGCATCCCTCACTATGATTTCTCGATTTGATACCTTGGATACAAACTTTATCCAATCATGGCAATCGTTGCAAACTCGTAGGTTCTTCATTACATTAATAGGCATTGCTGAAGGCAAGCTAAGGAGTCCAAACGAAATCGCTAGTTTCTCGCTGTGAATGAAAATCGTCGGATCTTTCTGCTCTTGCTGCAGTTCACTCAGGAGGCTGAAACAGTCTTGCACATACCCGATCTCAGATACACTTTTGGTAAGATCTTGGAAATAATCATGTATTTCATCTGCCAATGGGTGATTCTGGTCACCAACATAGAAAGAATGAATTGAGTTTTTTACTTCAATCCAACTTTGCCCAGGTTCTTTCTTCACACCCTTTTCTTTCATCTTTTGTCTTGTACGATCCCTAGCATCCCATTTTCTGCACACCGCATACAGATTTGACAGAAGTACATATGTTGCTGAGTCTTCAGGTTCTAACTCTAGGAGATGATGTGCAGCAAATTCTCCTATTTCTATGTTCTTGTGCACCACACAAGCACTCAAAAGCGTTCTCCAAACCAAGGCATCTGGCTCTATAGGCATCTTCAGTATAAAATCTTTCGCACTGCTCAAAAGACCCGCTCGGGTTAGCATATCCACTACACAAACATAGTGTTCTGGCTTTGGAGCTAATTCATATTTTGTGTTCATGGATTCAAAGTATTCAATCCCCTTGTCCACTAGTCCTATGTGGCTACATGCTGATAGAACTCCCACAAGCGTCACATGATTAGGCCTTACATTAGACTGTATCATCTTGTCAAAAGAATCTAGTGCTTCAGAACCAAACCCATGTTTAGAATAAGCATTAATTATTGCATTCCAAGAAACTTCATTTTTCGTGGAGACTTCAAGGAACTGCTTCTTTGCATCAGAAATGCTCCCACACTTGGCATACATAGAGATTAAAGCATTACAAACTTCAGTTTCTGAATCATATCCGGTTTTGGTGATCACAGCATGAACCTGTTTCCCTTGTTTCATGTTTGCTGTCTCAGAAGCAGCTTTTACAGCAGACCCAAACGTGAAATTATTACTGTCAATTCCTTCTCTGTTCATTCGAGCAAACACACGAAGTGCTTCTTCGTTGTTGCCGCTCTGCTGAAATCCCGATATAAGAGCATTCCATGCTATATTATCTCCAGCTTCAGTTTGTTCAAACGCTAAATATGCTTCCTCTATTTTTCCGCATCTAGAATAAAGTGTAACCAGTGCATTTTGAAATGGCAGGTCAGATGAGAAACCAGATACACAAGATTGAGCATGAATTTGCTGTCCTTCCTTAAGCGATTGAAGACCAGCACATGCACTAACTGCATTTGTTAATCCAACTTCATCAGACCGGATCCCTAGATCCAACATTTGCCTGAAAGTTGCTAAAGCTTTGTCGTTGAAATTGTATTGCGTGTAACCTGCAATCATTGTCGTCCAAGACACAACATCTTTCCCAGCAAACCTTACAAGAATATCCCTGGCAGTATCTAACTCTCCTAATTTTGAGTACATATCTATAAGCACACTGCAAACATAGGCATTGAGCTGAAAGCTAGTTTTTACTATTTGACAATGGATTTGTTCCCCGAGCTCAAGATCCCCAAGACGGATGCAGGTTTTCAAAATACTTGGGTAGGTATATTGATTTGGAACTATTTCCTCTATCTGCATCAGTCTGAAAATCCTAAAAGAATTTCTTAAATCGTCTAATAGCCCATAAGCAACTAGCATAACATTCCACAGAACTACATTTTCAACCTCAGTCTCAAGAAAATAATCAAGAGCGGTTTCAATATCAGAGCATTTTGCATAAAGATTAAGAAGTGCACCTTCGATCTTGCTGTTTGAGGCAAAACCAAGTTTAGTTGTGTATGCATGTAGCTGTTGTCCCCTTAACAGAGTTCCATCAGCTGAACATGCAACCACAAGGCTTGCAAGAGTATTGCAGTCTGGTTCAAGTCCATCAAGCTGCATCCTTTTAAACAGTTCCATAGCTTTCTCACCGTAACCACACTGAGAAAGCCCGTTGATAAGAGTATTATAAGTAACTGCATCTCTATGTGACATGTTGCTGAAGATGTACTCCGCCGATATCAAATTCCCCAAATGAAAGTATAAGGATACAAGTGCATTGCACACATAAGTGTCAGAGGAAAACCCTAACTTCAATACAAGCCCATGAAGTTGCTCGCCTATCTCAAGAGATTCTCTCTTCTTACACGCACTTAAAACACTTGAAAGCGCGTAAGGTGTTGGCATGATACCTAAGATATACATATCGCAGAACAATCTAATGGCTTCTGCTTCACATTCGTTTTTCGACAGCCCAGATATCATAGCAACCCAAGAACTATGATCCTTCAGCTGTAATCCATCAAAAATCTTCCTACCTAGATCCACAAACCCATTTCTGGAGTATAAATCAATCAAAGGATTACACACAATCGTAGTATCCCCCAAACCTTGAAATATCATCCTCGCATGAATCTGCTCAACTACATCAAAAGCAACAGTACCACCACCACGACATGCTTCCAAAACACCAGTGAAGGTGCCTTCATTCGGAGTAACATTTTCATTAACCATCCTCCAAAACAGACCAAACACTTTGCCAAACAAATCTCTAGAAGCAAACTCCTTAATCATCTTATTCCACGTAAAAATCGTTCTCTCAGGCATTTCATCAAACACCTTGAAAGCACCATCTATGTCTCCTTTAACTAGATAAAAATCAAGAAGCTTTTCAGAGAGGCAAGCATTGTTATCAAAACCCAATTTCAAAATCTGGGTATGAAGCTTTCTCCCTTCATCCAAAGACCCATTTGTCTTCAGACATCCTTCTAGAAGCCAAATCAAAGTTTGATGATTAGGTCTAATTCCACAGTTCTCCATGGAATCAAGTCCTTTTCTAACCGATTCATTTTCTTGGAACGACTCATCCTCATAGACAGAAACAGCACAACTAGTTTGGAAACCAGATATTAGCGTCCTTGTCCTAATCTCACAAAGTATCTACAAAAAAGAAGAACGAAATTACACAAAATACATAGTAAAAGGACGAAAGCTTGATTTTTAAGGACGAAAGCTTTACATTGAAGGTATTAATGGTCTTGAGCTTACGAGGAACAACACCATGAAGGAAGATAAATGAGGAGGAGACAGGCCGAAGAAACATAGGTTCTGTGTTAGACTTGAGGAAACATTAAGAAGAATCAAAAGTACATTTTAGGGAAATTGATGAATTGTGGATATCAGAAGATATATGGAACAAGCAAGTAGCAATGTGAATGTACTGAATTGTCCAATAAAGTTATGGATTAATTATGAATTAATTACTTAGATTACAATTACAAGTAACCTTCCTTCTTCTAGCCGTGTAGATTTTGTCATTAGTGTCATGACATTTGAGTGAGTAAAGAGTAATTCTCAAATATATGATCCATCATAGACTCATAATATTCATCAAATAGGTTGGGCGGTTGGGGATATATCAAACAATATGATCTGCATTCAAGACACTAGTATATGTAGTCAGATTTATAATATGATGTTATTGTGTCAAATCTTACATAATATGTTGGATTAAAAAAAAAAAGTGACATTTTTCATTGAATCTAGAGCTGTGTGTCACTATGAAAACTCATACCCATCATAATATATATTAGAAAGAAAAAAAATCGAGATTCTTGTTATTATTAAATCCAAAATTAACTTCTCCTTCTGTATATATTAAGCCGGCACTGAGTAGGGTGAAACGTCCAACTACGTACTTTGTGTATATTAATTATAATATGCCTACGTATACTAAATTATTTATAGTGCAGTGCTAAAGTTTTATATAAGTTCGAGAAGTCATAGCATTTGACATATTAGGATTACAGTATTACACTTTACGGAAAGGCTTTCGAGAAGCTTTAATAAAATAAAATAAAAGATAAAAAAGGCTTTCGAGAAACATGTTTGATTTGTCTATGGCTGGCAACCTAATCGTGACGAAATAAAATTTTCATTTTTTTTATATGAAAAGTGAATAGATTTTTAATTGCTTGTATAATAAGTTAATAACCCCTTGTGATATAAATGGAACCATTTTCAGCCGTTAACTTAGACATTTGATCGCAAACTCAAAATTAAATATTAAATATATATAGTAAAACTAGAAATTCAGAAATTCAGAAATTCAGAAATGGTCGTGTGAAATAGTTGAGATGTCCAACGAATTTTTGATAAAGGTTTGACTGGGATTGTCACCCAATTACGTTGAATGAAAAAATGTAATTTCTATACTAGTATTTGAGCAATGTTAATAGCAAATTAATCAATTGTGATGTGATATATTATAGAAAATATCATTACATTTTAATTTAATTAACCAATTAATACTCTAATATTTTGAAAGATATTTTAAGAACCATCTGTTAGAATTATTAGAATTATTTAACAAACTTCCCAAAATATATAAGATTTCGTTTTTTGAGAAAATAAATATTAAATAGATTTTACCCAATATAATTGTGATAATATATATGGATGAAATTAAAAAATTAATACCAAAATCGATAAGATAAATAAAATAATGAATTTATGTAATAGTCCTCCTTTAGCTATATAAAGATGTATCCTCGAAAATATATATATTTTGTTTCAATTTACATCACTAATATATTTCGTCTTCCTTCTTTTTAGTTTAATTGTAGCCGATAATTCATAACAAGACCTGAATCGGTGCATCCGAATGTATGCTTTCTTGGTTTTTAATTTCTTTCTAAATTTCTATTTTATGTAAAAGTGGTTGAGATCCAAAATATTTTGAAACCTTTTCCCAAATTAGCACCTCGGCTTCTGTGCATGGGAGAACTTTATATTTCTACTCTCTTGTACTAAAAACGGAAATAAAATAATTTTAATTTTATTTATTAAATAATTTGAGATAGTAGTCCATTGTCCAGCGAAAAAATATCTATTTCATATTTAGTTAGTTTATGTAACCATAGATTATTATTAGTGTTTTAGATTAGATTTGTTTTATGTTTTTAGCATCTTATTTATTATTACTATATATGAATTGTGTTATTTTAATTAAAATTATTATTATATATAAAATATGTATAATATGATTTACTATTATAAATATAACAATAATATTATAGTTTGTATTAACAGTAGTAGAAAGCAAATTATAAAAACTTCCAAACTTTCCCATCATGTAAATTAAGATAAAACAAATTATTATTTTGTTGTGGACCAAAGCCAGTATTCATCAAATAAATTTTTGTTATCTGCTTAATATAATGTTATCTCAAATTATTTATCGGTCTAGGCCCACATATTTTATGTACCT
>CM051389.1:7542769-7642769 GCA_028015245.1 Cardamine occulta
CAAAGAAAAGAATTTTTTTTTTTAACCGAATTTAATTGTTAATTTTCATAAATCACATTCAGGTAATTGAATCTTACCGAATTTAAATGTTTAACGTTTCTCTTCTTATCCCTAGTTTGTCTTGGTTTCTTTGTCTGGTTAGTGTGGCGTGATGGTAGTAGTTTATGTCCTTCGGTCTAGTTTGGCTTCTGCTTTCAGTGTGGCTTGCCGTCTTGACTACGGTTCAGTTGTCCTTCCGGTCTTATTGGTGTTTTCCAACGTTCACATGTTCTTTGGAAAGTTTAGTGGGAGTTTCTCTGATTCAACGGTTCAGTTTTAGAGCTTGAATTTATTTATTTAGAAAGTTATTTTCTTTGGATTTTTGTCTCACATTTTGTTTTTATATTGTTGGTATTTTGTCTCTTTCTTTTTAGCCTCTAGAAGAACTTGTCACGCCAACTCTGTATTTCACTGTTGTATGCACTTTTTTTATTTTACTATATTTCAGCTGAAAAAATAAAAATGGATTGATTTTGAATAAACTATTCAAAAGCTTTTCGTCAGTATCATGTCCATGGCCATGTCCACTTATATTTTCCATCACATATCTAGAGAGAAGTTCAGAGTTAAGCATGTTTGAAATGAATTAGGACTAGGATGGGTGATCTATTAGTGGAAGTCATTTCCGGTACTGTGTGAGTGAGACCAAAACACGGAAAAAGATCATGTGGTGATTTGTAGGGACAGTAACAAATCTTTCGAGCTTTCCGGAATAACGCACTGGCCGTTAGACGAAGGTGGGGTCAATGGGCCGAAAGAGGACGTGGGAACTCATAAACGATGGCGGTCGGGGCGTTACAAAGTCCATCTACCCATGGATTTTGTGGATGTTGTGGAAGGCAAAGAATCTGAGAGTTTTTGAAGAGCGCAATACCAAGAGCGAGGACACAGTGACCAAGGCCATAACTCAAGCGCGAAGCTGAAGAGAAGAAACCTCACTCGGGATCAGCACAGTAGGACTAACAACCAGCAGATATCCTCAACTGTTCCTCCGGAGCGCAACTCTGCTACACTGGCGCATCCTGGACCAAGGAAACCCTAGAGGGAGGTATGGGATGGATTGTTAAAGATGAGGGGAACAAAACGATTTTACAGGGATTGCGTTCGAGGCACTATGTGCCCTCTGCTCTAGCTGGAGAAGCGCTGGCGCTGAAAGCAGCCTTGATAGCGACGATCGCTGCAGGGTTTCTCAATCTGTGATATTTCATGGATTGTCAAGAACTTGTGCGTATCCTTAATTTGCATGAGTCGTCCATCGAGATACATGGAATTTTAGATGATATCAGACTTCTGATTCACAACTTTGAAGCTATTGTTTTTTACTTTATTCCAAGAACTGAGAATACAGAGGCAGATTCTTTAGCAAAGACTGCAATGTTATTGTGTTCCCAATCCTCTTTTGAGAGGGTGTAAACTTCTATTTTCATTTAATATATATGTTTGACCCAAAAAAAAATTTATTTTTAATTCAAGTTTAAATAAAAAGATTATAATTCAAGTTCAGATCCGATTTTATTTATTTATTTTATTTTATGTTTTTACAGTATATTGATCCCGTTTTAGTTCCGATTTTTGTTATGTAATATATTCTCTCTGTTCCTAAAAGATTGATTTTGTACAAAAAAAATTTGTTCCACAAAGATTGATTTTCTATATATTTTGAATTAATTAATATTAATGTTTTGTAAACTTCGAAAAGTAATCATGAATTATTTGAAATTATGAATGACTATTGGTTGATAATTAAATAATTAATTTTTAGTGAGTAAAAATATTTTTTTATAATTAATGATTATTATTTCTTAATTTGTGTGAAAACTCCTAAACAACATTTAGGAACTGAGGGAGTAGTAATTAATGTAAAACCAAATCTACTATCGTTTTCTTAGTGTTTATATATAATCCTCGACAATAGGCCAGGAAACCAAAAAAAAAGTAAATTTATTTTAATTAATATATTTTTTTGTCTCCGCTTTTTGACCCCTCCCCTCTATAGACACGTATGTCTATATATGTTCGAGTTATTGTAACGATCTCACAACACCATACATCAACTCCACGACGACCCGAAAAAAAAACAAAAAACATATCTTAGAGAAAGATGAGAGAAACTAATTGCGGCGAGAAAACGCGAGTTCTGGTGGTTGGCGGGACTGGATCATTAGGGAGAAGGATCGTAAAGGAGTGTTTAGCTGAAGGACATGAGACTTACGTTCTCCAGCGGCCAGAGATCGGAGTTGACATCGAGAAGTTGCATCTTCTCCACTCTTACAAAAGACTCGGTGCACATCTCGTCGAAGCCTCATTCTCCGACCACCAGAGCCTTGTCTCCGCCGTGAAACAAGTTGATATTGTTGTCTCAGCCATGTCCGGGGTCCACTTCCGCACCCACAACATTCTTGTTCAGCTCAAGCTTGTAGAAGCCATCAAAGAAGCCGGTAACGTCAAGGTAATTAAAAACGACCCACTACATATTTAAAAAAGGTTGGACAGAGTGTATTTTTGGATTTTATATGACTTTTCCGTATTTTTAAGATCCATTTGCGCTAATAATTGAGAGGATCTATAAAATTATTATAAAAGCTGAATACATCTCTTTGTTTGATCATCTCCTTTTTGTTTTTTACGTTTTAAATTTTATTTAATAAAAGACTGGAATTACTTGAACCGAGTTTTAGAGTGTAATAAAATTTCTTTTTTTTTTAAATGAACTATTTTTTCAGCGCTTTATACCATCAGAATTTGGAATGGATCCAACACGTATGGGACATGCAATTCCGCCAGGAAGTGAAACATTCGAACAAAAACTGGAAGTAAGAAATGCAATTGAAGCCGCCGGAATCCCACACACATATCTCGTCGGAGCTTGTTTCGCCGCATATTTCGTCGGAAATTTATCTCAAATGGGAACTTTAATCCCTCCAAAGCAAAAAGTTGATATATATGGAGACGGAAATGTTAAAGGTATAAACTCATATATGTATATTATATATACTAATTATGAATTAGGCATGTAACATCCTAAAAATATCTATATATTTTAACTTCTTTTTTTTTTTTGTTCCCATTCATTTTATTAGTCGTATTCATAGATGAAGATGACATGGCAAAATATACCGCAAAGACGCTTAACGATCCCCGAACGATGAATAAAACTGTGTTTGTTAGACCTACCGACAACATTCTCACACAAATGGACATAGTTCAGATATGGGAGAAACTGACCGGAAAAGAATTGGAGAAGACTTATGTTTCAGCAAATGACTTTCTTGCTGATATTGAAGGTAAGTCAGATCATAGTAACCAAACATACCTTTTGAAAAAAGGAAAAAAAATTAGGAATAGAGATTTTCATTAGATTATTATTTTATAGTACTTCCAGCTTCCGTTTTGTAAAAGGTTTTGTTTTTGATAAACCAAGGGAGTTAAAGGGGCTTTTACCCCATAATCTTCCTTAGAATTCGGAATCAGCTTTTAATCCGTTTCTGTTTAAAGAATATATCTTTGTCCCAAAAGGAATTGAATCCGGAGCACAAGAGAACCAACCCTCTTATGTTACCACTAGGTCACCACCCTTTTGATAGTTTTGTAAAAGTTTGTCGGGTTGTAGACTAAATTAAAATATGAGAAATGAACTGAATTGATGCTAAATAGATTATCTATAGATGTGTGAAATGAGAAATGAACTGAATTGATGCTAAATATATTATCTATAGATGTGTGAAATGTTAATTATAATAAGTATGCAGATAAGGAGATACCACACCAAGCGGGATTAGGACACTTTTTTCACATATTCTACGAAGGTTGTCTCACAGATCATGAAGTCGGAGACGACGAAGAAGCTTCTAAACTCTACCCGGCCGTGGAATACAAGCGGATGGATGAATATTTGAAAATATTCGTATAAGTTGGTCGAACCATATATAATATGTGAAAACACATCGTCATTTGCTACGTTTTCTTTCTCATTTTCATGTTTTTTTCGTGTTTATTTAAAATTTTTAAATGTTTTCAGTTATGGATATGTTGGAAAAAAAAGAAGAGAAATATTCTTTTGTAACATTCATAAGAAATGTTTTAAGTGGAAGTGCAAAACTTTTACTAATGTTAAGTCCATATTTTAACAAAATCCTTACTGACAAATATAAAAACTGAATATATATAACAAAAACAGATCAGGGTTGACACAAAACGGATATTAAATTTGGCTAACAAATAAAAAATGATAGAGAACCTTTATAAAAAAAATTAAAAATGATAGAATTTATATTGAACATATCAATTAACTATGAGTTTATATAAATTTTAGATCATTTTAAACGAATTTGAGTCACCTTATTTTGGAGTTATCAATAAATATACCGGCATCTCCAAATTGCAGTATATGACTATTACTTCTTACAATTTGACTAACGAGTTATAACATATTTTTTTCTAATCTGAAACTCCCACTAAATGAAAAATGGGCACAAGATTCTAATTCCTAAGTATAGCTCTAACAAACTCTTGACTTTGCTCCTTTACTTGCTACAAGCTCATCATTCTTCTTTTTTCCAGCTCGGCTACAAACATAAGCCATCCAAGGTCTATCAATACCTTCGTTCGCGGGTCTCATAAGCTCCTTCACGAAGACCAAAAAATTTTCCTTTCCAATGCACAAAAGCTTCTAACCTTCCATCTGAGTTGTATCATGACTCCAACACTTCTTCAGGTTCAATCACAAAGTCCATGCTAGTAGAGAATGTTGCTTGTAAAGAGAGAACCATGCGAGCGGAGCCAATAACTCTCTTCAGCTGTTAAACATGGAAAACTTGATGGACTTTTGGGATAAGGTGGTAACTTTACGTGATAAGTAGTTGCAACAACTTGTTCATAAACTTCGAAAAGTCCATAAAACTTAGCTACCAACTTCTAAGACATTTTGTATAATAGATTTTTCTCGATGAAATTCGATTTTTTTCATTTTAAAAAAAAGGCATTGTACCAACTGTGAATGCAACATCCCTTCTTGATTTATCAACAACTACTTTCATGTATTATTGAGCTATAAGCATATTTAATTTTATTTGAATCAATAGACTATATCTTTTTTTAAGCACTTCCATTAATTCAAAATTCTTAGTAGATCCTCTTTCACACCTCACTTCCTCAGTAAAATTAACAATTGGAGATCAATCATAAAGTATTCTCATACTCGCAGTTGTATTGTAGAAGGAATTGCTAATGGTAGTAAGGTAGTAACAATGTAACATCGAATTATATACACCAGCATTGGATAATTCATTAGAAACTAAGGTCATGAATGTTTGAGAGTTTTTAAATGGTTTTTGGTTTTTGGATTTTGGCTTTTGGTTTTTGGATTTTGGTTTTGAGTTTTTTGGTATAGATTTTAGTTTTTCAAAAACTTGAATGGTAACTTTTTTAGTTTTTAGTTTATATATATATATATATTTTTTACTTTTTACATTTTCTATTTTGATTTTTAATTTTTGTTATATGTGTTGAAAATTTGGTAAAACAATGATACTAAATTTTAATAATAAAAAAAACTTACAAAATTTCATAACACCAAATACTGAAAAATATACATAGGTTTAGTTTACTCTTTTATAGAAAGAAATGGTATTTAGATAATTAGATTTATTGATTAATAAAAATAAAAATATTTTAAAAATAAAATTAAAATAGTTACAGCAACTCTTGTGAAAACCCATAGAATAGGGTTTTAGTTTTAATGAATTAGTAAACAAAAGTTTTCAAACAAAAAAATGATGTTAATAAGATAAGTTTAGGGAAAAAAAAGAAAAAAATATATATCATAACAAAATCTCTTAAAAACTAGTAAAAGTAAGATTATCGTTTTTCATTAGAAATGAGCAAAAAACATCAAAAACTAGTTTTTCTATTTTTTAGGGAATCCATTTTTTTCAAAATCATGAATGACTATAAACTGGATTTTTGGAAAATCGAAAGCCAAAAACCACTCCAAAAACTATTGTGCATTCAAGGCCTTAGTTTTCTACTCCATGTTTATAAACAATATTAAAGTCATATCCAAGAGTTATTGTTAACTATCTTTGATAATCCAGTATTACCTCTCTTTACTCTAACATGAATTTCAAGCATTTATGGTAAGTCCAGAGTTACCGCGCTCATATATATGTTTTAACTGGTCTTTCTCAGTTAAACCATGGTTGAAAAATGCTATGAGGTTTTGTTCTTATATTAAAACTGTTCCCAATTAAGCTGTATCCTAAGGCATCTGGTACCTTGCTGCATTATTGAAAGACGTCTTCGAAGCTATTACGTTACAAACATTAAGGGTATTTAGGACTTTGATCATTGTTTAGAAACTGAACTCTAAAAGAACACAAAGAGCTTCCTATAGAAAACACTTGTATAAATAGGAGTCTTTGATCTTGAAATAAAGCAGGCAGTTTGATATCCAATTCTATATGGTATCAGAGCAAGGATCAGAAAAAAAAAAAAAACTCTGTTTTCTTTATCGATCAAGTTGATCGTTTCTTCACAGTTCTTAATCGAGTCGCTTGTTTTCTCTTTGGTTAAGAGTAGCCATGGGTGACAAAACTGGAGAGGCGTCGATAGTTTCGACAAAGCCATCACCATATACACTTGCAAGCTCAGATAATCCAGGTGCCATGATATCTTCGATTTTTTTTGAATGGAGATAATTACAACGAATGGGCTAGGGAGATGCGTAATGCACTTCAAGATAAACGGAAGTCTTGTTTCATCAATGGTTCATTGAGAAACCCTCCGCCGAAGATCCAGATCTTGAAAATTGGGAAGTCGTTAGTTCTATGGTTGTTGGGTGGATAAGGGCTTCGATCGAACCGAAAGTAAAGTCTATGGTGACGTTCATATCGAATGCTCATCAGTTGTGGAAGGAATTGGAGGGGCGTTTCTTGGTAGGAAATAAGGTGAGAATTCATCAACTCAAAGCTGAGCTCGCTGGATGTAGACAAGATGGTCAAGCCGTTGTCGTGTATTATGGGCGTTTGTGCACCTTGTGGGAAGAATTGCAAGCATACAGACCTTTGCATGTGTGTAGGTGTGGAGCTTCTCAAGAAATTTCCAAGGAAAGAGAATAAGAAAAGCTTCACCAGTTTGTTATGGGGCTTGAGGATTCAAGATTTGGTAGCTTATGCACCACGCTTGTTGGAAGTGATCCATTGCCATCTCTTGGTGAAGCTTACTCACGGGTTATACAAGAAGAAGGCCTATTTTCTTCAATTTCAAAACTTCCAAAGTTATTTTCTTTTCAAATATATATACATGTTAATACAATTACTATGTACATACATAATAAAATTATATAAAATCTATATATATACATAAAACATATATATATGCATAATAAAATCACATAATTACAAAATCTTTCTAACAGTTCGAAATCTATAATTAATACAATACCGATAATAATTACATTATTTCAAATATAGTAAATTTTCAATACTTCTATTCAATTTGGCATTTTCAACTTCAAATAAATTTATTAAACGTTTTGTTACATGTCGTCTTAATAAAAATATATGTTTTTTGATCTTCGGATTTCACAAAAAGCAAACCAATTATTTTCTTATCAACATTATTCTCCACATGTCATGTTACATTGGATTATGAACTGTCTATAGTTTTTTTTGTTATAGCAAAACAATTCAATTTCCTTTGTTGGAGCTAGCTCGATGTTTTTCAAGAGATTTTTGTGGCCACATAAGTTCATATATTCCTTTGAATTCTTTCTCTGAATTTTGGTTTTGTTTTGAAAACGTTTATATTTTCTATTTATTATTATTTACTTCTTCAATGTACAAAGTTTCCACCAAACATAAAATAGCTTGATGTTGATTATTTATTCATGATATTCCTTGTCCAGTCAGCCTCTATATTGCCATCAATTTCAAGTGTTCATGCTTAATCAAATTAATCACTTTTGTGACAAAGCCTTTAGATAACAAAGTATCATCATAACCGCATCCACATGAGTTTCACTTGGTTGATACATGAATTGGCTCACTAATTGCAAAATATATATCGAATCAAGTGTGAGTTAAATATATTAACTTTCCCATTAACTTTTGATACTTTCCTATATGGTGGTGTATGGTTATAATAGATTTTGAATTTGGATGTGTGTGTTTGAGCTGCTTATAAGAGTAATTGGTTGGTCCGAATCCATCTTTTTGAACAGTGTTGATCTTTAACTTGTTCGATTTGAAACATTTCATCTTGGAACTTTTTTAACATATTTTCGAGATCTAGCATGATCTCTGGAACATTAAACTTTCTCACCCCTGGCTCCATTAAGGAGCAATCTATACAATAAAAATCACACAAACATTTAACTTATACATTTCACATACAATTTTTATCCAAAAAATTGAGAATGTTACATTTTGAAAACAGACTATATGCTTGGCCACAATATCACTAAACCACAACCTCATCATTGGTGAAGATGAGGTTTTATTTAGCATTTGTTCCCAACTCCAGATGCAGACTCCTTGTCCAGTATACAAAAAACAATAAAACTGTATATAATATCTTAGATTTACATTAGAATGTACATATCAAAACGATTCACAAATTCTTTAAAAAAAACTATCCATACTTTAGTACTTTGCGACACAAAGTTCTTTTTAAGTATACAAAGTTTCCTATACTCATAATCTCCTTAGACCACACAGATCAAGATAAAAGTAATCACCTAAAAAAACTGTACTGGATATTCGTGGAAAATATCCAAAAGTACAATCAAGGGTTTAAAATTGAAAAGTTTTGAAAGTTAATAGCGATTATGTGATACGAAATGAAAAAGATATTTCCATTTCCAGAAGAGATTAATTAAAAAAAAAAAAAGGACGAAAATGATCTTCCCGCCATCTGTATGGTAAGTAATCAAAGCGTTTGCTTTACTTTATCCTCTATCCTCTCTTCTCTCCCATGGCTTCTTCTTCTTCTCTACCTCTTTCTCTCCCGTTTCCACTCCGATCTTCAACTCGAACTCTACCTTCCCGATGCTCTCCTCTCTTACTTTCTCTTCCTACTTCCGTAATTTGCTTCTCCACTCAAAATCCCTCCGACTACAACCGCGAAGAGGTCCGGTGGCTCCGAGAAGAGCAAAGATGGATTCGCGAGGAGCAACGATGGCTTAGAGAGGAACAGAGATGGATACGTGAACGTGAATCACTATTAAGCGAGATTTCAGATCTACAGCTTCGGATTCAATCCCTAGAGTCTCGAAATTCGCAATTAGGAAGTTCTGTTCCCGATACGATCTCGAACATTGCTGCTTTGCTTCAGGTTTTGAAAGAGAAGAATCGGATTTCAGAGAGTGGATTAAGCTCAACGCCGATGGTATTGGAGAACACAATAGAACCTGAACCGGAACCGGAGGAAGTAGAGGAAGAAGAGAAGCGGATGATTGTTGAAGAGAACGTTAGGGTTTCGGAGCCGGTGAAGAAGAAGAAGAGAAGGACATTAAAGGTTGGAAGCGAAGGCGACGAGGTTCAAGCTATGCAGGTCTGCTACCACAAAATTGTTCTCTCAGTTTTAGAACAAAGGCGAGTAAATCTATCATCATCACTGGAAAATAAACCTAAAATTGATTGAAATTGAAAGATTAGGCTCAAATGTTTGTTGATTGAAATTAGATTAAACTTGCACAATTTTGAGATTGATTTTAGTTATAAGTGTTTGGAAAATGTTTCTTTTTGATGATTTCTTTTGTTTCTTCTATGTGGTAGGAAGCTCTGATGAAATTAGGATTCTATTCCGGAGAAGAGGATATGGAGTTTTCGAGCTTCTCAAGTGGTACAGCAAGTGCTGTTAAGACTTGGCAAGTATGGTTTTCTTGCATTTAGCTCATTTTGATTTTATTGTGTGTTGATATGGTTTTGGATTTTGACATGGTTCATGTTTTGGCTTTAAAAGGCATCACTTGGCGTTCATGAGGATGGGGTAATGACAGTAGAGCTACTTCAGAGGTTGTTTATGGATGAAGAAGATATAGAGACAGATAAGGATGAAGTAAATACAATGAAGCACGAGGTAAAAAGGTGAAACTACTAGAATTTGGAGAATTAGGTTTCTTTAGTTGCTCTAAATCATGTCTTGTTTCTATCACAGTTATCTAATGGATCCGAGTATATTGTGACAGATAATTTTAGCTATGTAGCTAGCCTTTGGGGTAGTTATGTGGGTCTCCCTATGCTTTGGTATGCAGCCTCCTTATTGCCTAATGTGGACTCCCATTGTATGCATTGGCCACACAAGCTAGTGATTAAATATTACGATTCACTCGTTGTTTCGATTGGGTATAGAGGAAGAGAGCTAGGGCTTGTAAATCTCGTGGTGGGCATCTTCGTGCTCGTGATAGCTCTTATATTGATTTACGCTTGATCTTGATGGTCTTGAGGTTGTTTCATGATGTGATTTATTTGATTGGTGATTTGGCTAAAGGTGTTGTTGGTTTTGATACGATTGCTCAGGTTAATTGGCTATCTTTTAGCTTCGTAGCTCTGTCCTTAAGATGATGTTTATGTTGCTAGTGAGCTTTGTTTTGAATCTGCAAGTGTCTAATATGAGTCTTAATAAAAAGAGGGGGGGGGGGGGGGGGGGGGGGGGGGGGATAGTACATTATTCTGAAATGAGTTTATTATGTTCTTTAAGCTGTTAAGAGTTATTTTTCTGCTGAACCATTCTTTCATCTCCTTTGATTAAGGAAGCTGGTAATGGAGCAGTATTTACTTCAGTAACACAAGTCTCTGAGAAGCAGCAGTCAATTGTAAAAGATCAAAGTGACAGAGAAGTTGACGTTTATCAAAATCGGGTTTTCCTTCTCGGAGAAAACAGATGGGAAGATCCTTCCAGGCTCATTGGCAGGAACAAATCGGTAGACAGAAGTAAATCTACAGATGCCAAAACAAAGTGCATCACTTGTCGAGGGGAGGGTCGATTGATGTGCCTAGGTAAATCTTTCTCGACCTTAGTTAAGTGAAAATCATCGGTTCTTTGATAGTTAAGGAAAGGTAGGATTTTACTTAGCAAACTAAGACAGCTAATAGAAACAAACCTTCTAGCAAAAATTTCGAGCCTTTATGTTGGTTCCAACATAATCGATATTCTTAGTAGTTGTAGTAGATTATTTGATTATATCAAAATGAAAACTTGATGGTGGATTTTGGTTGATGTAGACTGTGATGGAACTGGGGAACCAAACGTTGAGCCGCAGGTGAGTAATTTCGAAACAACCCCCCACTTTGATTATGAATATGTGTTTATTCCAAGTGAAGACTAAAGCAGAAAAGCTCTTCTTCAATGTTGTAGTTTATGGAGTGGGTTGGTGAAGATACGAAGTGTCCATACTGTGAAGGTCTCGGCTTTACAGTTTGCGATGTGTGCGATGGCGAAAAAAATGTATAATCAAGGTTGATATTATATAAAGAGACACACTTAATGATATAATCACATATGTTTATTTGATACAACTTCTATTTATAAGTTTGAAGTATTATCTCTATCTTGTAATATTATTTGCATTACTCTTGTTTCAAAGAATATTATAGGTTTTGTCCGGCGTTGGATTTAGCCTCTACATTTCTTATAGCTAAAATAGAAGCTGATGATAAATGTGGTTACTGTTGAAAGTATTAGAGATTGTTCTTTAGATTTACAAAAAGTATGTACATAACCATTATTTTCATGCTGAGTAATACATTTCTTCCAACCGTTAAGTCTCACCACTCATTACTATGATACCAAGTGGAAAGTGTTTAATATGTAAACATAATTAGTTGGGAGACTGATGAGAGATTATAGCAACGTTTTTCCAAGAGAATATGTATATCAGTATCACAAATTATATAAAAAATAGATTCGATTTTTGAAAGGTGTAAACTACTTTTTGAGGTCTAAATAGTAAAGTGACTCTAACAACTCCACTTTTAATCAACCATATTAAAATTTTTGTCTTCGTCGACATTCTAGATCATTGATATGCCAGCTTGATATATCTGTTGGCTTCATCGACATCAAATATTTTGACGCGGTTACGTAGACGCATGCAGAGATAGGAAAATGCTTTGATCACCGATGTCTTGAGTGTAAACAGCATTTCCTTCTTCGTCTAGCTTGAACACCATTATTGCTTCTGTTTTCATTCTCGGGATATCGTTGATGATCTTTTTGGTTTTCCTGTACAACTTAACCATGAAAGTTTCATTGGTGGTTCTTGACTCCACCAAGTGTTCGCTTGTGTAGCACGAATCCAGAAGGTCTTGCTTGGTCTTGGTCAACTCGGGAAGGTTTTGAAACCGCAAGCTCTGCAACTTGGGGTTCTTGCTATGTTTGTGGAGATCCCATGATCCGATGAGGTGGCCTCCAGAGCCGGCTATGCAAAACATCTCATCTTTCTTGGAAAACATGACAGGGGAGGAAAAGAAGCAGGGGTTTGCGATTCTGATGTTGACCCACTCAGAGTTACTTCGAGCGGGTCTGCAAAAGCTGAGTTGAGGTCATAAGAATTTGACAGCCACAACACAGTCCTCTTCTTGGGAAGAAGACATGGCCAGATTGGTGACATATTGGGTTTGGCAATGAGGCAGAGTTACAAGTGGAGGCAACGTAATGCGTTTGGGATCTGTATCAGGGTTTATATTTATTTCTCGGAGACGCAACACACCATCCTTCAAAGTAGGTAGCCATCCATTGGATGATCCTATCGTTCCCATTTCGTTACTCAACTCTCTAAGCAACTGTCTATCCTTTTCTTCCCTCTCTTCCCACTCTTCGAAAGAAATGCGACCTCCAATAGGCTTCCTAATGACGGCTTTTCCACGTTTAGCCCAACAAGGATCAGCACAGATCAAGACATAAGTATAAGTTTGCTGGAAAGAAGATGAGAAGCCATTAGAAAGATGAGGAGAGGATCTCACCAACACACGTTTCCGAAAGCAGAGCTTCGGGGGCTGGTTGAGAAGCAAAGACATGAATAATGTTCTTAACGGAAAGCAAGAGAATTTAGAAAGATGGGAAGACAAAAAAAAACCTAATTGATGAACTGGTGATCTTCTCCATGGCAAAACTCAACATTAATACAGAGGCATGAACTTGATCACCAAGTTTCCCATCTCCAAATTAATTATTTTCTTTTTCTGGGATCGGTTCAGTAATGTAATAATCAAATGCTCCAATGACCTTAAGTATTTAATTCCAGGGTAAAAAGAAAAAAAAAAACACTACTTCTGCTCAAGTTGATGAATGAAAATTAAAATGCTGATCTTCCCAAAACATTAATCAAAATGTTTGCGAGTTGACAACATATAGTTCCATGATCAACAACAAAGCTTAAAATGTCAATACATCATACAAACTATTCCCCAACAGTTCCAAAAACAAAGGACTCTTCTACGTACCTATAGGCTACTTACACCATTTGATGATCTTTTCTCAGACTTAAACCATAGTAAAAGTGAGAGATTAAAGACATGGACCGATCCAAGTTATTACTTGTTAGTGCCAATCAACAATATCTCCAAATGTTGTCGAACCAACTCCTTCCCACACTTCACTATGTCCCACTTCTTCTGAGTCAACACCTTCCATGTCACAGTCCCACCAACCTGAACCATTTGCATCTGTTGGGAAGTTTAAATACGTATTAACTACAAAGAGTTTTTGTTTCAAGTAAAAAAAGTGACTTGAGACTTGTTGTCACTCACAATGGTTGTATGTGCGTCTCTGCTTCTTACTACTATTGTCGCTTCGATCTTCTCTTTTCCTTTGCATTGGTTTTGATACTTTTGAGTTGCCTCCAAAGACGATAACAGGCTTTCTTGGTCTATTCATGCTCTCCATACCTAGCGATTCAACATATACTCTTGACAATTATTAAGATCTCAAAGGTCGTTAAACGTTAGACTCTTTGATGAAGCCTAAGATCTTAGGGCTAAGCCAACCAGAACAGAACATCTAGTAAAACGTTCTCAATTTATCTTTCAAAACAACATCTAGAAAATGGAAACTTTTAGGTCAATAAAACTTTATGATTAACTATGAGAACAAGAACTTAAACAAATAATGAAAATAAAGTGATATATACCTTCAAAAGGATCTTTTCTTTTCTTTGATATTTTATTGTCCTTCACAATGATGATATCTTCATTGATTTCAGTGGAACACGAAGTCATATGATCCAATTCTTCGACAGTGGTTTGATCCAACGGCTCAAGACTCTCCTCACCAGTAATCTCCCTACTCACTTCTTCTTGACTTATCTGTGTCTCTCTTGGCTTGAACTGCTGAAGCATTGTCTTTTCAAGACCATTATCACCATTTTTCTTTGCTTCTCTCGCTTTTTTCTCAACCCCAAACCCATGAGAGAGTTGAGTCAGATCTTTAGAGCTAACCAATGAGGTGAAAGGTCTTCTTGACCCCTCCTGTTCAGAAATCAAAGACCAAATTTCCTTATTACACATATGAGGTCCAAAATCTATATCTGTTACAGTTCTGCTTACTTAATCTGAAACTGAAAGTAGTCATCATATCTATGGAGTTAAATCTTTCCATTACATACTAAACATATATGACTTCACAAGCAAAAAAAGAGAAGTCTAACACAAAAGTTTCAAACATAACTCTGGTATTAACCCAAAGCTAAAAAAATTAGTGAACCCCATAAAAAGAATTTACATATAGAACTCACAAATTTCACCTCAGTCTATTAGCATTAGCAATTTAAAGGTTTCAGCTTTGGCTCATATCATATGAAATAGAATATGAAAATCCTTTTCCACCAATTTCCACATCAAATTCAATCAATGGACCCACTGTCACCACCATTCCAAAGAGCATCATTACCTCAATATTCTTGGGCTTTAAAAGCACTGATGCGCAATTCTCCAATTTCTTATTTTCCGGAGAGCCTTCGACACTGTACACATCGCACATGAATTCAATTACTCAAATTTAAACCTCAGACATTTCGGAATAAGGATGAATTTAGAGATAAAAAAGAGAGATAAGGATCTTTCACGCTTACGGAATCGTACTGCGATTGAGGAAGGAAGAGGCAATCGATCGCTGACCAAAAACCCTAATTTTAGGAATTTGCTTCTTCATCTTCCTCTTACTCAGCTTACCTCCCGATGAAGAGAGGATTTAGTACCTTTTCATTTCAAGTTTCTCAAAATTTTGCCGCCAACTGCAGAAATATGGTTGAAAGAAGAGCCAAAACAATATATATTTATTAGTGTAATTTAATAAAATGTTATCCATTTATAAAAATAAAATAAAAAATCATTTCTGGTCTTGTCTTTTTAGCTAGTAAAAACTCATGTTCAAGATTTTGTTAGGCGCTAGCTAGCCGGACGGTGAAAGAATGCCTAACGATTAATCAGATAATTTGATTTAAATCGGAGAGTAATTAGAGAGTTTTTAGTGTTTATATTGATATATATATATATATGTATATTTATTAGATATGTGAAAATAAACTAAATAATATTGTTTAGTCTAATGATTCGCGACATGTTAAATATAGGCATGACCAAAATCTAACCGTAACCATATTTCGGACCGTAACCGTTCCGTTTTCAACCGTAACTGGATAGTAATTGTATTAAATGGTTAATAACCGTAACTGTTAATCGTAAAAATATATTAGTTAAGGATAAAATAAATTATTAACCGTAACCGTTAATTAACCGTAACAGTATAAAAACCATTGGTTAAGCACATGATGTAACCATAAAATTATAACTGTAAGTGTTTTTAAAATAGAACAAAATGTACATATAATCAATTATAGTAATAAATATTAGTTGATATATCATAATCTAATTCTTTCAATAGAAGTTATATTATTTTTTTATAATAACATCATTGATATTAATGTTTATCATTATTCAAATAATTGAATTGTATCTAACCATATATAACTGTAACCGAATATAATCATAATCGTTTCTAACCATAACCGTTTTGACCGTAACCGTTTTAACCGTATATTAAATGGTTAAGATTAAGGTTAAACAAAAAATTATAACTGTAATCAGCGGTTAATTAACTCTAACCATGATAACCGTAATCGTGGTCATGCCTAGTTAGATAGTTCGAGCCCGAGTACGGTCCTATAGTACCTAGATCTGTTTTTTTTCCTCATTTTCGTTTAATGAAATATGAAATTACCAATATGCCTTCGTTTTTTTTCTTATGGGTGCGACGACTGCAATCCTAATTTCCACTGCCCAATTTTTTGTCGGTTTTACAGATTTAACTTGTTTTTTTTTTGTCTATTTTTGGCTCTAATATAGTAGATTTACCAAAAAACTACTTTTCTAACTAAAAATCCACAAGTTTTTTTTTTTTTTGGAAAATCTGATTTTTTTGGCCGATTTGATGAAATATCTGCCGCTCCTTACCGCTAAACCTCTAAGAGCATCTCCAATGGTTTACATCATTTGTTTTCTTCAAAATGAATACTCCAAGCATATTCTATTTCTACTACTTATTATTAATTTTTAATAACATCTTTTATTTTATAAAGTTTCAAATTTATCCACATATTTTATTTCTTAAGAAAATCAATGAAATATGCAAAATATTATATTCTATTTTTAATCTTTACTTTTAGTAGTAATTATGTATTTTTTATTGCTTATTTCATTGTATTTTCTATTTTATAAATACTATATTGAATTTTTTAATTATTAAATTAAAAAATTTATTCTTGTTTATTAGAAATAAAAATAAAAAGAGATTATTCTAAATATTTCTTAAAAATAATGGGTTATCTTAAACAAAATTTTCTAAATATATCCTAAATAATTAGACTTAATTATGCAAATGTCATAATTTCTTTCTCCTCGTTCTAGAACTTCTTTTGTAATGTTGTGTGACCATAGAGTGTCAAAATGGGTTGATACTCATTGTTGATCCTGTCTATATATTATTTTAGTGTATTTGAGTTAAATTTTAAACTCATATAAACAAAATAGGTTTTAGTGGGTTAATCCTAATGAGTTTGTGGATTTAGTGAGTTAATCCATATGGGTTATGGATGACCATAAGTCAACCACTAAAACATAAAAATTAATAAATTTATAATAAATATGTAAAGCATATAAATTGTAAAACAAATATTAAGGTTTTTAGTGCATCCGTGCCTTTATAAAAGCAGCATCTGTTTCTTCAATGAAGCATAAAATGAAATCAAAGAATCAAATTCATATAAAAAAAATTCTTTAAATTAAGAAACTTTTATGGTTTATGGTTTCATGGTTTTATTTTTAGAATTTTATGATGCTTGTATTTATTTTAATAACTAAATATTTTTATTTAATTTATTGCTTGTAAATTCTTGTTAGTTTTATAATTATTTGATATGTTTTGGATTTTTTATTATATTTAATTTATATATAGGTAACCCATGTAACCCATTTAACCAATGAATTTAATATATTCACGTATTTAAAATAATATTTTTGTTTTTATTTAGTTTAAATTTTTTTGAAAGAACTTGGACATAGATTTTGTGGAGATTTTATTTATTTTCAACTAAAAGTGCTGATTGCGTACCAGGTTTTAAATCTCTAATTAACACTGCAAATGAACAACAAACACAGTAGTACTTATGGGTTGAACCCACCATATACCACACTGCGTTGCCATAACATGACTATCATCCGCAAACCTCACAGGACACTCCATGATGGTGCATAAATTAGTAAGAACAGACACATCTCCAGTCATATGATGTGAAGCTCCCGTGTCAAGGATAACTTCACCCGTATTTTCCTTACCCTTTAGACGCTCTGGAACAGTGGTTGGCTTTTGTTGGCAAGTAAATTGGACAACGAAGCCCATCGCTCAGGTGTGAAGTTAGGAAACGTTGCTCCTTGAGCCAAATTGGCTCGGAAATTTCCCTTACCGCGTCTGCAACCAGAACCTCTATCTCGCGAGCTGTTACCTCGATCACCATCTAGATTACGATCCGACCACCATTCAGAAAACCCAATGATTTGCCAACATTCCTTTTTTCGTTACCTGTTCTCCCAAAATGACTGCAGATGACACGTTCGCGTCGTGCAACAGCAACACTCACACCTTCCATTTTAGACATCTCCATGGAATGCGAGGGTTCCGATTTTGTCACAAAACCCATTACATCCTGCTTCACTTCTGTGCATAAGATACTTATCCTACGTTCTTCTCTCACAACACATTGGTAAGCACTGTTCAAATCGGGAAGAGGATCCATCCCGATAATATTAGTGCACACATTACCAAATCGTGATTCATCCAATCACATAAGAAATTGATGGACACGTACTTCTTCATACTTTTACACAAACTTCTCACTTGCACCGGAAGTACACACCGGAACTGGTTCGTAGTTGAGGAGCTCTTCCCACTTGGATGAAAGCTTTCCGAAGTAGTCCATGATACTTTGACCTTGCTGCCTACACGAGACTAGCTCAGATTTTAGTTGATAAATTCGGACAGAATTTCCAACAGAGTAACGTTTCTGTAAATCACACCAAAGTTTATGTGCATCGATGGTAAACGTTACAGTAGAGCGAATTTTAGGCATAATCAACACTCTTATCCACCACACTATCATCGAATTAACTCTCTTCCACGCCTCTATCTTTTCTTCATCCTCCTTCGGAAGCACAATAGATCCATCGATGAACCCTTTTTTTCCCTTTCGCCCTGAGTGGGTTTTCAAGATTTGTTGTCCACTCACCATAATTCTCCCCCGTGAGAATTACAGGCGAGATCAACGACCTTGGGTTATCAAATGGATGAAGGTAGTAGGGATTGTTTAGCGACTCTTTCGCACCGGTTGCAACAATAACAGCACCACTCATGTTTTTTGATTTTTGAAAACTGTTTCGAAGATCACAACTTTTTTTTTTTTTTGGATTGTTACTCAAGCTCTAATACCATGTAAAGTAGAGAGAATATTGTTGAAAACTTGATGATATTATTCAATGACTTACATACAATATATATACTGAGCTAGAGATCAGGATTAGGACATGCATCACAACTATCTTTATCCTAAACCGATTTACATATATCCCTAATATATATCTTTAATAAATAGTAATTTGTTGTAAACTAGAGAGAATTATGGGGGAATTTCGTGTGTTGTCTTATCGATAATGAGGTTCCAATAGAACCTTTATATAGGAATCAATACAAGAGATAAAAGATAAATCCTATTCGGAATAGGAAAAGTATAAACCGTCTTAAGTCTCATCGGATATGGGTCTGATGGGCCAGAACTAGAGTTTGACAATCCACAATGATTTATAACACTCCCCCTTGGATGTCATAACTCTAAGAGCTCGTAATACGCTTTGGATGTTGCCTCATTAAAACCTTTCTCGGAAAACCCAGTTGGGACAAAACCGAGATAAGGAAAAAGAGTACAACACGCATTACTCCCCCTGTTCTGAACATCACTGAATGTCTTTCAATCTTCGCATTCCAATCTGATGTATTAGCTTCTTGAATGTCGAGGTTGGTAGAGACTTTGTAAATAGATCTGCTGAATTTTTACTTGAACGAACTTGTAGAACTTGTACTTCTCCATCCTTTTGTAGATCATGCGTGAAGAAGAATTTTGGCAAAATATGTTTCGTCCTGTCTCCCTTAATATATCCATCTTTGAGTTGTGCTATGCATGCTGCATTATCCTCGTACAATATGGTTGGTTCCTCCTTTCCTTCGGTTATTCCACAATCCACTTTAATATGTTGAGTTATTGATCTCAACCAAACACATTCACGGCTAGCTTCATGCATCGCCAAGATTTCTGTATGGTTGGACGATGTAGCAACAAGAGTTTGCTTCATGGATCGCCAAGATATAGCCGTACCACCGTGAGTAAAAACATATCCCGTTTGGGATTTAGCATTGTGTGGATCCGAGAGGTAACCTGCATCCGCAAAACCAATCAAACCATCTTTGTTATGGTTAGTATAAAATAATCCCAAATCTTTCGTTCCTTGTAGGTAACGAAGTATATGTTTAATCCCTGTCCCATGCCTTTGGATCGGACATGAGCTAAATCTTGATAATAAATTCACGGCAAAACATATATCTGGCCTAGTGTGGCTCGCCAAATACATCAAAGCTCCTATGGCACTTAGATATGGCACTTCGGGACCAAGGACGTCTTCATCATCCTTCTTTGGACCGAATGGATCTTTATCCAAGTCAAGGGATCTCACAACCATGGGGCTAGACAATGGGTGAGATTGGTCCATGTTAAATCTCTTGAGTACTTTCTCTGTATATGGCATTTGATGCACAAGGATTCCATTATTCATGTACTCAAGTTGTAACCCCAAACAAAATCTTGTTTTTCCTAAATCTTTCACCTCGAATTCTTTTTTTAGATATTCGACTGTTTGGAAAATTTCCTCAGAGGTTCCTAGGATATTCAGGTCGTCTACATACACCGTGATGATTACAAACCCCTTAGTAAATTTCTTTATGAATACACACGGATTTATGGGGTTTTTCTTATAGCCCTCTTTGATTAGATATTCACTTAGTCTATTATACCACATTCGACCTGATTGTTTCAATCCATAAAGACTTTTGTTCAACTTTATACAATGTTGTTCTCGAGAACTTTCTTTATCTTTGAGCTCAATTCCCTCTGGGACTTTCATATATATTTCATTATCCAGTGGACCATATAAGTATGCGGTTACAACATCCATTAACCGCATATCCAAATTTTCTCTTATGGCCAGACTTATTAGGAATCTAAATGTTGTAGCATCCACCACAGGGGAGTATTTCTCCTCATAATCTATTCCTGGTCTTTGCGTGAATTCTTGTGCAACAAGCCGTGCTTTATGTCTCACGATTTCATTATTTTCATTCCTTTTCCTCACAAAGACCCATTTGTGTCCAACTGGTTTAATATCAAGAGGTGTCCGGATTATAGGACCAAATACATTCCTCTTTCTTAATGAATGGAACCTAATGGTCTACCTCTCTTTAAGCGCGCTTTAGATTCTGTAGCAACTTGATTGTGTCCCTCTTGGACATCAATTCTTATTGGTGCATTAACAGCTGGTATATATGACTTTGTTACTCTCTTCGGGTCAGTAAATGAATCTGGCAATTGATTAGCTAGCTTTTGTAAATGTATAATCTTTTGGACTTCTATTTCACATTCTTTAGTCCGAGGATCTTGCCATGTTAAGGATGTTTGATTCCATGTAATTTCCTTTACCAGTCTGTTATTATCTCCTCCTAATGTTGGATAGTTGGATTCGTCAAAGTGACAATCCGCATACCTGACCTTAAATAGATCACCCGTGGTTGGCTCAAGATACTTAACTATGGTGGGAGAATCATATCCAACATATATCCCCATCCTCCTTTGAGGTCCCATCTTACTTCTCTGTGGTGGAGCAATTGGTACATATATGGCACATCCAAATGTCTTAAGATGGGATATGTCTGGCTCATAACCCGTTAGCAATTGTGATGGGGAATATTTGTGTTCACTAGATGGCCTGATACGAATTAGTTCAGCTGCATGTAAAACTGCATGTCCCCAAGCTGAGACCGGGAGTTTTTGATCTCATTAGTAATGGCCTCGCAATTAGTTGAATGC
Organism: Cardamine occulta; assembly: GCA_028015245.1. Lineage (NCBI taxonomy): Eukaryota > Viridiplantae > Streptophyta > Magnoliopsida > Brassicales > Brassicaceae > Cardamine > Cardamine occulta. The sequence continues at coordinate 7,564,485 of CM051389.1, forward strand.
GTTTGATAAATGATTCGGCCAATCCATTTTGTGTATGTACATGTGCCACAGAATGTTCTACACTTACCCCCATGGACATACAATAATCATTAAACGCTTGGGACGTGAATTCACCAGCATTATCTAGACGTATAGTCTTTAAAGGAAAATCTGGAAAGTGTGCTCTTAGACGAATTATTTGAGCAAGTAATCTCGCAAATGCCAAATTTTGAGTTGATAATAGACATACGTGTGACCATCTCGTGGATGCATCAATAAGTACCATAAAATATCTAAACGTCCCACAAGGTGGGTGAATTGGTCCACAGATGTCACCTTGTATTCTTTCCAGAAAATTCAATGTTTCCTTATTCACTTTTACTGGTGATGGCCTGACTATGAGTTTCCCTAGTGAACATGCTTCACACGTGAGATTCTTTGGGATAACTCTTCTTTCTTTCAATGTGTGCCCATTTGTATTTAATAACAATTTTCGCATCATGTTAGAACCGGGATGGCCAAGCCGGTTATGCCATAGAGTGAAATTTTCGGAAAACACTTTGTTTACCGTGGTATTTGCTTCTATCATATTTATCTTAGCACAATAAAGGCCTGTAGATATGGCAGGTATGGTTTCTAGGATTTTCTTATGGCCATTGGCGAGTTCAAATATCATAAGGAATTCTTTATTCCCTTCGCCCTTAGTTTCAATATGCAAATCATTCACTCGAATGTCTTTAAAACTCAATAGGCTCCTCTTTGAGCTCGGTGAGTATAGTGCATCACTTATTTCTAGATGTGTACCCTTAGGTAATAATATGTTTGCTTGACCATATCCTTCTATTAAATTAGCCATACCCGCTATGGTACATATATTGGCACTTTTGAGTGTGAGATTTATGAAATATCTTTTGTCTCTTAGAATCGTGTGGCTTGATCCACTATCCACCACGAAAATATCCTTGTCATCACTCATTTTTCAAAATCAATAATCATATTTTAGAGACTTAAAACAATATCCTTTCATTAAATCAAATAAATCCAAAATAATAGCAATAACAAATAAATTCAAGAACATAAATCCAAGCAAATAAAAACACCAAAACCAAATATAGAAACTAAATGTCGAGATCAACTTTATTCTTTTAGACAATCTGAAGTCTCATATTGCATTAGATCATCTTGCTCATGATCAAAATCATTTTTCATGATCTTGATGGACCAAATTTGCTTTTGGATTCTTTCCTTTAATACTCTCTTGATAGAGGTCAATCAAATACTTGGGAGTTCTACATGTTTTGGCCCAATGATTCCCCATTCCACACCGATGGCATCCATGCTTGTTGGCCGAGTTTTGTGGCTGAGAAAAATTGCCACGGCCTCTTCCACGGCCTTGATTAAAGTTGGGTTGATACCCTCGGCCTCTGCCTTATCCTCGACCATAGGGACTGTAGCTGCGGCCATGTCCTCCTTGCCATCTTCCACGTCCACGGCCTCGGCCTCGGCCTCTACCTCGGCCATTAAACTCTTTATGGACATGGTTTGTTTCTTTCTTTTCTTCAGCGGCCGTAAAGGCTTCAGGGAGTGGGGTTGATCCGGGAGGTCTCATTTCACTATTTCTCATCAATAACTCATTGTTTTGCTCAGGTAGCAATAAACAAGAGATCAAACTTGCATATGTCTCGAAACCCTTTTCACGATATTGTTGTTGTAACAATACGTTACTTGTGTGGAATGTAGAGTATGTCTTTTCAAGCATCTCTTCTTCAGTTATTTTCTCACCACACAACTTCAATTTAGAGACAATCTTAAATAGGGTCGAGTTATACTCATCCACGGATTTAAAATACTGGAACCTTAGATTCTTCCATTCATACATTGCCTTTGGTAACATCACCGTTCTATGGTGATCATATCTTGTTTTCAACTCGTTCCAAAGGTCAAGAGGATTTTCAATTGTCAAGTATTGATCTTTGAGACTCTCAGCAAGATGATGGCGAATTATCATAATTGCCATGTATCGATTTCTTTCATTCTCATTATTATTCTCAACGATACATTCGCCAAGTCCTTTAGACTTTAGAGTGATCTTAATATCCAATGCCCATTGTAGATAGTTATCTCCCGAGAGAGTAAGGGCAGCAAATTCCAAGTTTTGGATATTCGACATCTGAAATTATGCATCATATTCTCTTAAATATCACAAAATTTTAATATTCATGCATGGTGTAAAATAATTTACGTGATAATATTCTAGCAACCTAGCATGCTCAAAATACAAGTTCAAATTATCATGCAAGGTTCTCATGCAGCTTAAATATTTATATATTGATCAGATTTTAATTTGTGACAATTATTATCATGCAACTGATTTAACAAAATAGCAAAGTTATGTAAAATAAATTCATGCGATAATAATCTAGCAAAATTATATGATCGAATTTTCATGCAAGATCTTAACATATCTATGTGCTTTGATCGGATTTTAATTTATGATAATTAATCATGCAATCAAATTTATCAATCAAACAAACAATCATATGTGGATCAATTAGGGTTTATACATATATGTGCAATATCCATATTAATTAGGGTTTCATAATTATTTAACCAAATTCATAACCTCATCGTGAATATCAACAAACAAATAATAATTAATCACACAAGAATATCCGTGGCTTGCGACACTCCAGCAATCATACAATTAATATTGAACATGAAAAACCGAACATGCTATATAACCATGAATACAAGAATATTCGGAACATATATCCGAATATAGACCATCTTTTAGGGTTTTGGAGATTTCCTAATTTAATTAGGGTTTACCGATTTTATGGTTATATATGTTCTAGGGTTTTAGAACTTACCTTAGAGATTCGGTTTGAAGTGGAAATCACGAACCAGATATCTTCCTCAAGAAATACACTCAATCAATCTTTTCACAACCCCGTTACCATGTATTGGGGGAACCGAGTCTCAGAGTGAAGTAAGATTGACTGGTTTCAAGAGATCTTCTTTGCTTTGCTTTGATCCGGTTGCTTTGTAATCGGCGGCGAGATTAGGGTTTTAGATGCGGCGGCTGCTAGCTAGGTTTTTAGAAACTATCGTGCTGATAACGTGTTGTAAACTAGAGAGAATTATGGGGAAATTTCGTGTGTTGTCTTATCGATAATGAGGTTCCAATAGAACCTTTATATAGGAATCAATACAAGAGATAAAAGGTAAATCCTATTCGGAATAGGAAAAGTATAAACCGTCTTAAGTCTCATCGGATATGGGACTGATGGGCCAGAACTAGAGTTTGACAATCCACAATGATTTATAACATAATTATACTTAAAAAGGTTCTAAAACTCTCTAGAACCTAACAGAAAAAAATCCAAATAAATAATAATCCCAAAATTTCATAAAGACTCTAGGCAAATTCCATATACATCATGTTCCCAAACCATTCTACTAAAAACGCAAAAAAAAAAAAAAAAAAAAAAACAAATAAACGAAATTGATAGCTCTAACAAACCATTTCACTTGGCAGCCAACTTGGTCTAGTTGTGTGTCCACCAAATCGAATGGACTACTTCCATCATAAATCATCTCACAAGTATCAACCAACAAAAGCATCATAGATTCACTAAATCATTATCAAGCATAAATATTTAGGAGATAGAGAGACAAAAGAGAGATAACTCACTGCTTGCATATATCACAGTTGGGGATCCACTAATGATAGCATCAGTCCATATATATGTGTGATTTGTATACATAATTAGTTTCATAAATATGAGTAAAAACAGTTCTCGAATTACGAAAATTGCAAACAAGGAGAAATGATAAAAGAGTAAATATATGAAAATAAGGGGTAAAGGAGCGTGAGGTGAATCCATGATTGGCTCTGGTGGGGTTGAAGAAAGGATGCACAAGGAACATAAAAGTGTCTCCCTACACGGTTAACTAAAGAATTGTTCTAGACGTTTTCATTTTCCCCTCATCTTTTCATCTTCTCTAAGATGGGTTATTGCCTTATTGGTAGGTAATTTGTATAGAGATTCTTTATTATGAAACTTGAAGATTTTTGAATTTAAATATAGCAATTATGTCTACTAATATATAAGGATTCTTATCAAAGAATTTTGATGTCGTAAATTGTCTATAAGTTTTTTACTTTCGTTGGAAGGTAAACAGTATATATATGTTTTTATTTTTCTATAAGTTTTCTAAATATCTTCCGATATTAAAATTATAGTGGAGCTTTGAGCTTCATGTTATAATATTTGAAAAACTTATAGACAAACAAAAACACACATATATATATATATATACTAATATTACGGAAGAATATTTCTAAAACTAACATTAAAATTTTTTAAAAATTACATGAAATGCCATGATATAATGAACAAACAAAACAATTCATTAAGGGCAAAAATGTCTAAGATATATCTATTTAAAATAACTACAATATCTTATATATATATATATATAATATAAACTAGAAAATAAATCTTCACAAAATCTACTTTTCAACTTTATTTAAATTGTCTTACATAAATTTATTAGTTAAAACAAAATTATAATTTAAAATAAGTAAATATAATAATTAATATTAAATCATTTATAACTTTTTAAATTAAAAAAAATCAAAAATGCTATATTATAAATATATGCTTACTATCATTTATTAAAATATAAAATAGTTAAACAAATAATTTTTGATCCATTATTTTATCATTTAGAATCAATTATATTATTTCAACGGAGTAATACGATATCAAATTCTAAATGAACACGGGTCACGGAATTTTTTTTTGTAATACGTAAACAATACTATGTAACACGACATCAAATTGTAAACGAGTACGCATCTAGAAAAAAATATGTATTATGCAAACAATACTATGTAATAAGTTTTGATTGTTACACAAATAATGTGGATTAGTTATTATGTTTAATGGATCTTTAGCCAAAATCAAATTAAACATTCTTAATCATAGTATTATAAAAATTAATAAAATATGTCTTTAAAAAACCTAAATTTTACAACCAATTACTTTTTAAGATCAATGATCATATCAGTTTGTTTATAAACCGCTGTAGCGCGGGTACAAATTTAATATATATAAAAGATTCTTGAATAAGATTACCGTAGATGATACTTGACAAAATAAAAATAAAATTCAGTATAGTTGCTAAAGTTTGGACAAGATCAAAACATTGATAAAACTTAATTAATTTGTGGGAGGAACTTAACGTGGATACTATTTGCAATTAGGTATAAAGACATATATTATTCCCTTCTAAATAGTTTTCTTCTAATAGCTTATAATAATTATTAATTAGAAATGACTAAAATGTCTCCATCGTTTTATCTCATTATTTTCAATAGTATTTTATACACCGACTTATCTCATACACCGAATCTCTTCACACATCAAATCGTCTCATATACTGACTCTCTTTGTACACCAAAATAGGGTACGAGATGGTGTACAAGATGCACAAGATCTCGGTATTTGAACTAGTACACCAAAATTGAATAGAAGATAGTGTACAATATCTTACACGATCTGCTGTATAAGATATTTGTGTCATGTCTCGTACACCACCAGTAGATGCAAAATGGTGTACCAGTGTACAGATTCAGTGTAGAGAGACGGTGTACAGAACCGATGAACAGAGTCGGAGTATAAGAAGATTTTTGATTGTACATTTATGCAAAATGAATCTTGTTAAATTCTTAAAAAAAATTTTAAAAATATAGTTTTGTTTTTATATTTTTTGATGTCTAATTCTTGAGATAAATAAAGAAATAAAAATTCGACAATGGAGTGGCGAGTCTCGGAGAATTGGTCTATTCCGGGAGGTTTATTGCGGATCCGACTAGTCGTTGGTAACAGATCGGAGATGAGATCCGAATACTCCGGTCAAGGATCTCGATCTAGCGGCAAAGTCACAAAGCAGTGGGCCTTGTATTCGATGGTGCTAGTAGATCGGAGTCACTGCCTTCGTTTCACCACCCAGATCCAACCTCGATTTTCTGTGTTGTTTGCCAGAAAACTTTTCCGTTTTGTAACTGTGGGCATTTGTAAATTTTAGGTCTAAAGCCCATTTCGGGTTGGGCCATTAATAAAATAAATTAATATTAAAAAAATTATATATATATATATATATATAATATTATTGTTTCTTGATGAAAGACTTGGACACTAGCAAAAAAATCTATATTGCTTGCTACTTAGCAGAACATAATCCAGTTCCTAACATCTCATTGCTAACGTTATGTGGATAACGTTTCAGTTATGGGTTTCAATTAGATCCTGAAATGGAAAATGTTTACATCTCCTTAATTATCTGTGATATGATTATCTAAAGGCATCGTTTTGTTTTACATAATTGTTTTTTTTTGTTAATGAATAATAATAAAAAAATTACAGAAAAGTTTAAGTGCTAAAAATTACTAATTTGTTGTAAACTAGAGAGAATTATGGGGGAATTTCGTGTGTTGTATTATCGATAATGAGGTTCCAATAGAACCTTTATATAGGAATCAATACAAGAGATAAAAGGTAAATCCTATTCGGAATAGGAAAAGTATAAACCGTCTTAAGTCTCATCGGATATGGGTCTGATGGGCCAGAACTAGAGTTTGACAATCCACAATGATTTATAACACTCCCCCTTGGATGTCATAACTCTAAGAGCTCGTAATACCTTTTGGATGGTGCCTCATTAAAACCTTTCTCGGAAAACCCAGTTGGGACAAAACCAAGATAAGGAAAAAGAGTACAACACGCATTACTCCCCCTGTTCCGAACATCACTGAATGTCTTTCAATCTTCGCATTCCAATCTGATGTATTAGCTTCTTGAATGTCGAGGTTGGTAGAGACTTTGTAAATAGATCTGCTGAATTTTCACTTGAACGAACTTGTAGAACTTGTACTTCTCCATCCTTTTGTAGATCATGCGTGAAGAAGAATTTTGGCAAAATATGTTTCGTCCTGTCTCCCTTAATATATCCATCTTTGAGTTGTGCTATGCATGCTGCATTATCCTCGTACAATATGGTTGGTTCCTCCTTTCCTTCGGTCATTCCACAATCCACTTTAATATGTTGAGTCATTGATCTCAACCAAACACATTCACGGCTAGCTTCATGCATCACCAAGATTTCTGCATGGTTGGACGATGTAGCAACAAGAGTTTGCTTCATGGATCGCCAAGATATAGCCGTACCACCGTGAGTAAAAATATATCCCGTTTGGGATTTAGCATTGTGTGGATCCGAGAGGTAACCTGCATCTGCAAAACCAATCAAACCATCTTTGTTATGGTTAGTATAAAATAATCCCAAATCTTTCGTTCCTTGTAGGTAACGAAGTATATGTTTAATCCCGTTCCAGTGCCTTTGGGTCGGACATGAGCTAAATCTTGATAATAAATTCACGGCAAAACATATATCTGGCCTAGTGTGGCTCGCCAAATACATCAAAGCTCCTATGGCACTTAGATATGGTACTTCGGGACCAAGGACGTCTTCATCATCCTTCTTTGGACCGAATGGATCTTTATCCAAGTCAAGGGATCTCACAACCATGGGGCTAGACAATGGGTGAGATTGGTCCATGTTAAATCTCTTGAGTACTTTCTCTGTATATGCCATTTGATGCACAAGGATTCCATTATTCATGTACTCAAGTTGTAACCCCAAACAAAATCTTATTTTTCCTAAATCTTTCACCTCGAATTCTTTTTTTAGATATTCGACTGTTTGGGAAATTTCCTCAGAAGTTCCTAGGATATTCAGGTCGTCTACATACACCGCGATGATTACAAACCCCTTAGTAAATTTCTTTATGAATACACACGGATTTATGGGGTTGTTCTTATAGCCCTCTTTGACTAGATATTCACTTAGTCTATTATACCACATTCGACCTGATTGTTTCAATCCATAAAGACTTTTGTTCAACTTTATACAATGTTTTTCTCGAGAACTTTCTTTATCTTTGAGCTCAATTTCCTCTGGGACTTTCATATATATTTCATTATCCAGTGGACCATATAAGTATGCGGTTACAACATCCATTAACCGCATATCCAAATTTTCTCTTATGGCCAGACTTATTAGGAATCTAAATGTTGTAACATCCACCACAGGGGAGTATGTCTCCTCATAATCTATTCCTGGTCTTTGCGTGAATCCTTGTGCAACAAGCCGTGCTTTATGTCTCACGATTTCATTATTTTCATTCATTTTCCTCACAAAGACCCATTTGTGTCCAACTGGTTTAATATCAAGAGGTGTCCGGATTATAGGACCAAATACATTCCTCTTCCTTAATGAATTTAACTCCACGTTTATAGATTCTTTCCATTTAATCCAATCTTTTCTCTGAGTGCACTCTAATATTGACGTGGGTTCTAGATCCTCGCTTATATCCATAATGTCAAGTGCTACCTTGTATGCAAATATTTCATCAATGTCGACATTCTTTCTATTCTATTGTTTTCTAGACATGACATAATTTATTGAGATCTCATTATTGTCAAGAACTTCAGGACCTCGAAGCTCGGCGTCCCGAGTATCAATGTTTGGTTCTTTTGGTTCATTCATGTCTAGGGTTCCAATAACCTCGGATTCTCCCATTGCACCTTTCTTTGATTTCTGAGTGTTCTTATCCTTGGAACCTAATGGTCTACCTCTCTTTAAGCGCGCTTTAGATTCTGTAGCAACTTGATTGTGTCCCTCTTGGACATCAATTCTTATTGGTGCATTAACAGCTGGTATATATGACTTTGTTACTCTCCTCGGGTCAGCAAATGAATCTGGCAATTGATTAGCTAGCTTTTATAAATGTATAATCTTTTGGACTTCTATTTCACATTCTTTAGTCCGAGGATCTTGCCATGTTAAGGATGTTTGATTCCATGTAATTTCCTTTACCAGTCTGTTATTATCTCCTCCTAATGTTGGATAGTTGGATTCGTCAAAGTGACAATCCGCATACCTGACCTTAAATAGATCACCCGTGGTTGGCTCAAGATACTTAACTATGGTGGGAGATTCATATCCAACATATATCCCCATCCTCCTTTGAGGTCCCATCTTACTTCTCTGTGGTAGAGCAATTGGTACATATATGGCACATCCAAATGTCTTAAGATGGGATATGTCTGGCTCATAACTCGTTAGCAATTGTGATGGGGAATATTTGTGTTCACTAGATGGCCTGATACGAATTAGTTCAGCTGCATGTAAAACTGCATGTCCCCAAGCTGAGACCGGGAGTTTTTGATCTCATTAGTAATGGCCTCGCAATTAGTTGAATGCGTTTGATAAATGATTCGGCCAATCCATTTTGTGTATGTACATGTACCACAGAATGTTCTACACTTACCCCCATGGACATACAATAATCATTAAACGCTTGGGACGTGAATTCACCAGCATTATCTAGACGTATAGTCTTTAAAGGAAAATCTAGAAAGTGTGCTCTTAGACGAATTATTTGAGCAAGTAATCTCGCAAATGCCAAATTTTGAGTTGATAATAGACATACGTGTGACCATCTCGTGGATGCATCAACAAGTACCATAAAATATCTAAACGTCCCACAAAGTGGGTGAATTGGTCCACAGATGTCACCTTGTATTCTTTCCAGAAAATTCAATGTTTCCTTATTCACTTTTACTGGTGATGGCTTGACTATGAGTTTCCCTAGTGAACATGTTTCACACGTGAGATTCTTTGGGATAACTCTTCTTTTGCCCATTTGTATTTAATAACAATTTTCGCATCATGTTAGAACCGGGATGGCCAAGCCGGTTATGCCATAGAGTGAAATTTTCGGAAAACACTTTGTTTACCGTGGCATTTGCTTCTATCATATTTATCTTAGCACAATAAAGGCCTGTAGATATGGCAGGTATGGTTTCTAGGATTTTCTTATGGCCATTGGCTAGTTCAAATATCATAAGGAATTCTTTATTCCTTTCGCCCTTCGTTTCAATATGCAAATCATTCACTCGAATGTCTTTAAAACTCAATAGGCTCCTCTTTGAGCTCGGTGAGTATAGTGCATCACTTATTTCTAGATGTGTACCCTTAGGTAATAATATGTTTGTTTGACCATATCCTTCTATTAAATTAGCCATACCCGCTATGGTACATATATTGGCACTTTTGAGTGTGAGATTTATGAAATATCTTTTGTCTCTTAGAATCGTGTGGCTTGATCCACTATCCACCACGAAAATATCCTTGTCATCACTCATTCTTCAAAATCAATAATCATATTTTAGAGACTTAAAACAATATCCTTTCATTAAATCAAATAAATCCAAAATAATAGCAATAACAAATAAATTCAAGAACATAAATCCAAGCAAATAAAAACACCAAAACCAAATATAGAAACTAAATGTCGAGATCAACTTTATTCTTTTAGACAATCTGAAGTCTCATATTGCATTAGATCATCTTGCTCATGATCAAAATCATTTTTCATGATCTTGATGGACCAAATTTGCTTCTGGATTCTTTCCTTTAATACTCTCTTGATAGAGGTCAATCAAATACTTGGGAGTTCTACATGTTTTGGCCCAATGATTCCCCATTCCACACCGATGGCATCCATGCTTGTTGGCCGAGTTTTGTGGCTGAGAAAAATTGCCACGGCCTCTTCCACGGCCTTGATTAAAGTTGGGTTGATACCCTCGGCCTCTGCCTTGTCCTCGACCATAGGGACTGTAGCTGCGGCCACGTCCTCCTTGCCATCTTCCACGTCCACGGCCTCGGCCTCTACCTCGGCCATTAAACTCTTTATGGACATGGTTTGTTTCTTTCTTTTCTTCAGCGGCCGTAAAGGCTTCAGGGAGTGGAGTTGATCCGGGAGATCTCATTTCACTATTTCTCATCAATAACTCATTGTTTTGCTCAGCTAGCAATAAACAAGAGATCAAACTTGCATATGTCTCGAAACCCTTTCCACGATATTGTTGTTGTAACAATACGTTACTTGTGTGGAATGTAGAGTATGTCTTTTCAAGCATCTCTTCTTCAGTTATTTTCTCACCACACAACTTCAATTTAGAGACAATCTTAAATAGGGTCGAGTTATACTCATCCACGGATTTAAAATCCTGGAACTTTAGATTCTTCCATTCATACATTGCCTTTGGTAACATCACCGTTCTATGGTGATCATATCTTGTTTTCAACTCGTTCCAAAGGTCAAGAGGATTTTCAATTGTCAAGTATTGATCTTTGAGACTCTCAGCAAGATGATGGCGAATTATCATAATTGCCATGTATCGATTTCTTTCAATTCTCATTATTATTCTCAACGATACATTCGCCAAGTCCTTTAGACTTTAGAGTGATCTTAATATCCAATGCCCATTGTAGATAGTTATCTCCCGAGAGAGTAAGGGCAGCAAATTCCAAGTTTTGGATATTCGACATCTAAAATTATGCATCATATTCTCTTAAATATCACAAAATTTTAATATTCATGCATGGTGTAAAACAATTTACGTGATAATATTCTAGCAACCTAGCATGCTCAAAATACAAGTTCAAATTATCATGCAAGGTTCTCATGCAGCTTAAATATTTATATATTGATCAGATTTTAATTTGTGATAATTATTATCATGCAACCGATTTAACAAAATAGCAAGGTTATGTAAAATAAATTCATGCGATAATAATCTAGCAAAATTATATGATCGAATTTTCATGCAAGATCTTAACATATCTATGTGCTTTGATCGGATTTTAATTTATGATAATTAATCATGCAATCAAATTTATCAATCAAACAAACAATCATATGTGGATCAATTAGGGTTTATACATATATGTGCAATATCCATATTAATTAGGGTTTCATAATTATTTAACCAAATTCATAACCTCATCGTGAATATCAACAAACAAATAATAATTAATCACACAAGAATATCCGTGTCTTGTGACACTCCAGCAATCATACAATTAATATTGAACATGAAAAACCGAACATGCTATATAATTAGGGTTTTTATCGGAACAGCCGGATCATACATCCGAACACATGACTTCCGGTTAGCCGGAACAACCGAGCATCGGAACATATATCCGAATATAGATCATCTTTTAGGGTTTTGGAGATTTCCTAATTTAATTAGGGTTTACCGATTTCATGGTTATATATGTTCTAGGGTTTTAGAACTTACCTTAGAGATTCGGTTTGAAGTGGAAATCACGAACCAGATATCTTCCTCAAGAAATACACTCAATCAATCTTTTCACAACCCCGTTACCATGTATTGGGGGAACCGAGTCTCAGAGTGAAGTAAGATTGACTGGTTTCAAGAGATCTTCTTTGCTTTGCTTTGATCCGGTTGCTTTGTGATCGGCGGCGAGATTAGGGTTTTAGATGCGGCGGCTGCTAGCTAGGGTTTTAGAGACTATCGTGCTGATAACGTGTTGTAAACTAGAGAGAATTATGGGGAAATTTCGTATGTTGTATTATCGATAATGAGGTTCCAATAGAACCTTTATATAGGAATCAATACAAGAGATAAAAGGTAAATCCTATTCGGAATAGGAAAAGTATAAACCGTCTTAAGTCTCATCGGATATGGGACTGATGGGCCAGAACTAGAGTTTGACAATCCACAATGATTTATAACATAATTGTGTTATAAGCTATGAACATTAAAAAAATTTGATAGCAACTTTATCCTCCCATTTTATCAAAAAAAAAAAAAAAATTTATTATCCAATTGGATAGCTAATCAAAGAGTTTTATCTTAATTAATGTATGCTTACAAAAAAAAAGTTGATAAAAATATCCAAACAACAAATAGATATATGACTCTAGTGATCAGTTTAAATTTGAAAATTACAGTTGATTGTTCAACCACTAATTGTTGTTTTTTGGTTCGTTTGGACGCAGATGCTCAAACCTACAGTGTTGGTAATAATCAATTAAAGGAAAATTTAAACTTTTATGAGATCAACAATGCTGTTTGTGGATTCATCTCGCTAAATCACTGAATTTTGTTGCATTGTTCTTTTAAGACACAAATCTAAAAGGTCGTGTACAAAGGCCTCACCTACACATAATTAAATCTACAAAGTTTTAGAAATGTACTATCTATCTTATCATCTTCATAAAATTAGTAAATTTTTTGAAGTAAACCAGATAATAATATATATATATATATATATATATAAAGTATGATTTTTATGAAATTATTCTTATAATAATTTTTTTTTTCGGCAATTTTTTTTCCAGAAATTCTTATAATATTTTTATTTTAAGCTCAGAGTGTTCTTTAACTGTGTAGAATTTTTTTTCCTTCAAACTCATTCTGAACTTTGTAAGCCAGCTCTCAGTCCCGTGAACTTTATCTTGGTTCAATCTTCTTCCAAATCCAATAACTAAGAAAATGCCAAAAGTGATCAACACTTCCATTCCAGGAATTACAAAAGAAAATAAAAAGAATCAGAAAAACTAATTGGATGTACAATTCAATTACTTGTCTTATCCTTAATTTTTACTCAACAAAAAAGTTTGTACTGATTGAGTTGAGTATAGTATAATTTCTAATAATGATAGTTGCAAAATGTATTTATATTTGGTTTATTTACCAAATAAAAAATTTATATTTTATTGAAATCATGAATACAACATGATTGCTATTATGAGATACAACCATACCAATCTCCCTATACAATATGGTATAGTGAGAAAGCCGAGTCACTAGCGAGCTATGGATTGTAAAGGTATAAAGATTATTATCTGAATTATTTTAGAAATTAGCATTGTTTTGAGAAATAAAAATGTATCTTGGTTTTACTTTGATGCATGCATGGATAAAAATGATAATCTACAACGTAGTTTTTACATTTGGCGGGTACATGCCATGCATGATGTGGCCGGTCAACTAATCACCGTAATTTGTGCCTGAGACCAATAAAAAAAAAATAAAAGGGCAAAAAACTATTTTCCATTAATTCCGGCATGAAACCGGTGGTGAACAATTAGCTGCCGTACGGAACACACTGCCTTTTGATGACGTGGCATTTTCAAGCTCTTTGATTCGTTAATTCATTAGTTAATTTCGTACACCCCATGAACCAATCACACATCTGCGTATCCTTTTTCGGTAAACACATCTGCTTCTCATACTTTAGGATGTAACTTACTATTATATTTTTTTCGATATTATATGTGAGATTATTTAATTTAACCTTTTGTGTAACACTTTACAGCATCTATCAATGAATACAAAATCACTTTATGTATTTCGTAGTATATACCAAATTTAAATGTAGAAAATTCAAATCTGTAACAACATGTCGCTTAGGTATTATAAACATGGGTTTCAGAACCTTTAACCATAAAATTTGCTAGGTTAATTTGGTTTAGCTGTTTAAATTTTTAAAATTTCCAATGTTTTATTTCAAACATCTGATACTCAACAAAAAAAAATTGCAAGGTTTTTGTTCGGTTTGGGTGGAGATTTGTCTCCATCTGTAGTATGTACGGTAAAGACGTAAATAACCAACTTTTTTACAGTGGCAAACTAAAAAAAGTAAAAGTAAATTTATTATTACAATAAAAAGTGGGTGGAACGAAGAAATTAAAAAGCCTTCAACTTTAATTTTGGTAGCTTCGGCGCCAGTTGCAGATCCTCCTCACATTTAAAATTTTGTGCTTTGAATTTTGGTCTAAAATATTTGTTCCATCTGAGAAAACATTTGTTTCATTGTTACATTAAAATTTAATATATATTCCTTTGTTAAAGGCTGTTACATCACATCTTTACAACACCTTCGAGAAATTAAATTTGTTGCATTTGATTATCCCACCAACATCATTAATTTCTTTGTACAAGGAAAATAATTATTCAAATTTTCACATTTTATCCAAAATTATATATGTTTTAGCTCTATATAATGTTCTAGATTCATTTATTTACTCAATCTTTGGACTGGAGCTAAATAAGAATCATTCCATTACAAAACCAACCGAAATTAGTGAGAGTAAACTATTAACATTTGATGATGCAGAAATGTAAATCTCCATAGTTTCTTCTATATAACGACTTTTAATAATAATGATTAACAAAGAGAATTATCCTTTATACACATAAGACACAAGGCAGTTACGGCAGTTATGAGGGTTTAGTTTAAGTTACGGCGTTAGAATTAGGGAAACGGAACGGTTAACGGAAACGAATCCGAGGATCTAACAAAATTAACGGCTAGCATCGTTAGTTAATTTCACTAGAGAAAGTAACAACCTACTCTACCCGTTAAGTAGCGGCGTGTATCGTCAACGTTAACGTTCCTTTTTGCGTATAAATAACGAAGACGGTTTCCTTGGAGCTTGTGCACACACTAATCTGTCACTCGTCTCCTTTCTCTCTCATCTCTCCCGCTCATTTTCCCAGAAAAAAAGTCTGAGAAAATCTCGTAGAGCTTTTAGAGAGAAGAAGAAGAAGAGGAAGAAGCTTCAATGGCGTCGTCTTCTAAGAAATTGACCAGTGCTTGTCTCGCCGTGCTCGTCGTCTTAGCTTTCACGGCGATGCTTTTCCGAAACAACGAGATCACTAGCTCCAGGTTTCTGTCTTTTACTTTTCTTCGCCATAACTCTCTCTTTCTCTCGCTGTATTTACATTTCTTCTCCGTTTGAGCTGCATTTTCTATTTCTACGAAGGATTTTGAGATTTTGCATCTCTGTTTTGAATAATCCGCTTTTTACTTTTCTTCGCCATGACTCTCTCTCTCCCTCGCTGTGTTTACTCTTCTACTTCTCCATTTGAGCTACATTGTAACGATTTTGAGATTTTGATTTTCTGTTGAAGAATTCCGCTTTAACGATTTTTCTCATAGATTTGCGCACTGTTTAATGCTTTTTTTGAAGCTTTACGACTGTTTTCATTAGAGATTTGAAATTAAGTTTTTCAGATTTCGTAATAGTTGTTCTGTTTTCGCCTTTTCGGTATTTGATTTTGCTTAGGAAGCTGAAAACAGAGTTACAAAGCTCAAACAACACAACAATGGCGGCGACAAGGTAAGAGAGAACAAAACTTTGAAGTACTTTTTTTTTTGCCGCCGCTCCCAAACGTGAAACGCGCTTTTTTAACCGCTAGGTTTTTCCATTTTTTTATTTAAAAAAAAAATAAAGTATCAAAAAGTAGAAAACTAACAAACGATCCTGGCCGTTGATATTCTAAGATCCTCGGATCCATTTCGTTAAACCATTCCTTTTTCCATTTGATTCCTCTAATGTAGCGTATAGGTTTTTCTATCGGCCGCTCACACACATGCTCTGAACTTTATTATTTTATCATATATTCCACGTCAGTAAATAAATAACTAACGACGATAAAGTTAAATTATGTACGATCTTTCACAAGTGTAAATTATTCTCGCGTGTACATATATCGATTTTACTTGCGGTCAGATGAGACCACGTGTCAAAAATAATGTGATTGATTTCTTAAATGTGTTGGTTAATTAAATTAGTTATGGTTGGTCGCGTCCTTTAGGGTTGAAGGTGAACAACAACAACACGCCATTGCTGCTGATCCAGATAAAGTTGCTGAGGAGGTCGCTAAGCTCGTTCAAATGTACGTTTATCATTTCTAATTTAGAGTAAAATAAATAAAATTTGATTTTTTTTTATTAATTCATGAGTTAAAAAACCATTGCTTTTATTTGGTTTGTGCTTTTAATTTCGTCGTGAAGCGACAGCACCTAAGCTAAATAGAGAGGTACAGAGTCGACATGAAACTTTTTTCTCTCTTTCTCATACAAAACTGACACATTGTCGTTTTAATTGTCAGAGTTTCGCACGGACATTGTTTTGTTTGAATTTATGGTTTAAACGGCGTTTTCTACCTTCATTTATTATTAATTCGATTTCACTTTTTTTTTTTTTTTTTTTTGGATTTCTCTGTGACTGGATTTGGAGAATACACGAAGATGTTGGTTTAATAACTGCTTCTGCAGTCTTTCTGTGGCATTTAGTTTTCGAGTCTCTATCGTTTTGGGTTATTACTGTCTGGTCTATTTTAGTTTTTTCACCAGCTGAACATTAATAGAACTTATTTTTTGGGATTTACTCGACAACTACTTTATTGACCTCATAAACCAACAAAAGAGGTTTCGTTAGTTATTACGTTAGGTGAGAACAAACATAGGCGGCTGAGATGTTTAATCAGCCGGTAAATTCGGTTAAAAGAAAAAAAGTGGCATTTTTTGAATGATTTTCTCTGATGTGTGTATGTTTTGTGTGATTGATCTATCAAGGATGAGATGTAATTAATAAAAAATGTCACTTTTGTATTAATTTTTCAGATTTGTGTATGTTTTATGTGATTGATTTATAAAGGATGAGGTGTAACTAATAAATTCCGGGATATTTAATTTCAGGAGTGAACAGAACATGACCGCAAGGAGGAAGCTAGGATTCTTCTCATGTGGAACTGGTAATCCAATCGATGACTGTTGGCGTTGTGACCCTCACTGGCACAAGAACCGTAAGCGTCTCGCGGATTGTGGGATTGGTTTTGGACGTAACGCGATTGGTGGACGTGATGGACGCTTCTATGTTGTAACTGACCCGACTGATGAAGATGTTGTTAATCCCAAACCTGGAACTTTACGCCATGCTGTTATCCAGGAGGAGCCTTTGTGGATTGTGTTTAAGAGAGACATGGTGATAGAGCTGAAACAAGAGCTGATCATGAACAGCTTCAAGACCATTGATGGCCGTGGCTCCAATGTCCATATTGCCAATGGCGCTTGCATCACCGTTCAGTTTATCACGAATGTCATCATTCATGGTCTTCACATTCACGATTGCAAGCCCACTGGAAATGCAATGGTCAGAAGCTCACCATCTCACTTTGGTTGGAGAACAATGGCTGATGGTGATGCAGTCTCCATCTTTGGATCTTCTCATATCTGGATTGATCATAACTCTCTCTCTCACTGTGCTGATGGCCTTGTTGATGCTGTCATGGGCTCTACAGCGATTACCGTTTCCAACAACCACTTTACCCATCACAATGAGGTCTCATCTCTCACTGCCTCCTTTATATCATCTATGTTGTTCATTATATAGAGGCTGATTCTTTTTTTTATGCAGGTGATGTTGCTAGGGCACAGTGACACGTACACACAAGACAAGTTTATGCAAGTGACCATTGCTTACAACCATTTTGGAGAAGGACTGGTTCAGAGAATGCCAAGGTTACTATTTGTTTTCAACTCTGTTAGAGTGGAGTTAGTTGCCATTTGTTCTGACAGAAGAAATTGGTTTGTGTAATGGCAGGTGCAGACATGGATATTTCCATGTGGTTAATAACGACTACACACACTGGGAGATGTATGCCATTGGTGGGAGTGCAGAGCCAACTATCAACAGTCAAGGAAACAGATATGCTGCTCCCATGGACCGCTTCGCCAAGGAGGTTCAATTCTTTAAACCTTTGTTTTGCTTTAAACAGAGTAAGGTGGTGTTATATGTATAGAAAGATTAAATTGGTGAAAAAATCCACAGGTGACAAAAAGGGTGGAGACAGATTCAAGTGAGTGGAAGAAGTGGAATTGGAGATCGGAAGGAGACCTTCTACTCAACGGAGCATTCTTCAGAGCATCAGGTGCAGGAGCTTCTGCTAGCTATGGACGAGCCTCAAGTTTAGCAGCTAAACCATCATCAATGGTCAACACCATTACCTCTACTGCAGGAGCACTAGGTTGCCGCAAAGGCAGACCTTGCTAGTACCTCTCTCCCTATGCTACCGCCATAGTAACTAACCCTAAACCCTTTCCACATATCTTTGGAAGGTGCAAATATAGTATTACTCTTCTTCTTTGCGTTTTCTTTTGGGACACGGTCATTTCCCACTTTGTTTTCTCCCCGGTGGTAGTAGGAATTGCTCAACCTCGGCTTGCTTCATCTTCTTCTTCTTCAAAAAGGTGAGAGTACAGAGAGGAGCAAGCACGGAAGCGTTGTTCAAAATGTTTCCTTCTTCTAGTCTACAAACTCTCTTATGGTTTTAGTTTTTTTTCTTTTGGTTTTGGGGTTGTGTTTGGTCCTTTGGTTTTAATGGATCTCAGTCCCTGAGTTCTATAGTCTTTTTGGGGGGTTTTTTCACCTTTCAAGTTAGTGATAGTAGTAGTAAAAGATTGTTACAAGACGATTGAAAAGCTTTTTGTCTTTTATGTTTTGTTTGCTTGTTGCTCTGCCGTGTTTCAATGGATGATGAAATTGTTAAAAAAAATTTGTTGCAACCTAAAAGCAAACCACTTGTGAGGGGAGAGTGAGTAAATGAAAAGGGGTTACCGTAACATGTGATGTGATCCTAAACCACAAATAAATGATGCGATCTTTGTTTCTTCTTTTGTTGTTGAGGTTTTAGTGGTTCTGTTCCTTGCCTGGCACGTTACGTGTTGGGGATCAACTTTATTTGTACATTTTGGGTCCAATTGGTAAGCCTTTTTATGAGAAAATATGAGAAATTATATGAGCTGTGACGCATTGGTTGTTCTCTCATAAATACATTGTGTGATCACAAACGGCGATTCATGTGAAACATTACATAATCACGTTCCCCTATACTTTGCCAACCAAGATTTATTTTAGAATTTTGGCGGATGGGTTTATCAAATTCATACTAGTCTCACCGTCGGAGTATTTAATGGACAACATGAACGGTACTAACAAACGAGGCCTTTCTTCAATCCATTGTTTCTACTTGTATTTGAGAGAGAAGAAAACAATATTGATATCCCCAAAGAAGCTTAGAATAGGAGACAAGAATCTGGTGAGTGATGATCAGTGCTCAAATCTTCAAAAGCTGGAGACAATGATGATTGGCTTCTCTTTATATTATATCATCTTCTGTCTGGAACATATAGCCAGCTTCCTTAAAGTGAGATTTCACCATTGCTAAAGACTTGTACCTATGAGATATCTTGTTCTTTTCTTCCTTTGCCATTTCTGCATAACTACAACCAAAATAGAGAATCACCAAGCTTTACTCAGTTTTCCCTTTTACCATGAAGATATCCACAAAATCAAGGTTTAACGTACGTTTGGTCATATCCATCAGGTTGAAACACTGGATCCCACCCAAAATCAGTTGGTCCTCTTGCTGTAACTATCTTACCCTAACACATCAATCACAAAGAAAAAAGCAATCAAAGTTTGACAATTAACAAAATGAGTAGAAAAAAAAATCTAAAATGACTAAGAGACGGATCAGAGAGTTTGATTAACAGAGCAGTGACAATGTTGAACATACCGGAGTTTTCCCCAAAAATGTAAGAGGTTCAGCACCTGGACCAAGCGAGAAAGAGAATGCGCACAATGCATAAGCTGATTTATCTTCATATGCCATCAATAAGTTGTTAAGACCTGGACATAAGTCAGACCAAGATTGGGTGTTACCAGTGTAAGAGATTAATGAAACAAGGGCTAAGATGAGAGAAACAATCGACTATTACAACCTTCATGACCAAGCTTCTCAAGAAACCACTTGCTGCAAAAACAGAAAAGAAGATCATAATTGCAACAAAGAAGAACTCTAAAGGCTAACATAGCTCCTCCAATACAGTTAATCTGACGTTGATTAAATCTGATATTGACCAGTACTAGTAGATCCCAGCAAATATAGAGGTCTTTTCTACAATTCAGTCCAGTAATGAACTAAGACATCTAGTATTAAAACATTGAATAAGATAACTCCATGTGGCTACTCACTCACACCACTTAGCAGCTGCCTAGAAGAACTAAGAACAGGACTTGATCCTACCCAACTAGACAGCTTTCCAGGACATCAAATTAAGTTACCAATCAAGAAAGCTCCAGATAAAGATCAACATAAAATTTATCAACATGCCTGCTATCAACCTTATGAAATCATAGTTAACCCTCCATCATGACAAAGTAAAACTTACATGTAAGGCCCTGAAAAATCCAACCGACAAAAAAAAAGAATCAATATGTGATCATTTTTGCTGTACATAAAGTAAATGAAAAAACTTAGAATCTCAATGAAATAATACCAGGAAGCCCCTTTAAAGCATTGAAACAGAGACATGTATCCTCCACTAGCACTGGTCCATTCACCTTCTCATTTACAATCAAACACACATTACATCAGTTTTTACTATCCTTTAGTCACTAACTTACTATTACTAGTCCACATTCAGCAGAAGTAAGCAAAAATACAACAGTACACAAGAAGAACACAATAAACACAAGTATGGTGATTGTGTAAATCAATTCAAGTAATCTAACTAAGTATTCCAACCTGACGAGCAGCCAAACGAGCCTTCTCTTTGGAGATATCCTCAGGCTCACCTTGAAGCTCAGGCACTGCAACTCAACAAATAGAAACCAATGAGGGAAAAAGAAGGAAAAAACAGTAATCGAGAGAGAGAGATTGGAAGGGGAACGCACGGTCGAGTTTAAGAGACTTGAAAGGAATGGAATTGCCGATGATAGCTTTAACTTCTTCGAGCTTCTTAGCGTTTCCAGTCACAAACGTCACCGGTCGTGGCACAACCACCGCTGCTCTCGCCGCCGCCATTTTGTGTTCTCTCAGATACCGGAAGCAAATTCTCGACTGTAGTCAAAGAGTTTTAACAAGTCAATCTAATTTCTTCTTGACAAACAAATGGGCTCAAGTCCACTTTTATCCAGGCCCATTAAAGTTACTCTTGTTCGTCTAAAATTACGATTAACCCATCACTGGTCTAAGTAAACCCAATTTTGATTGAATTAGGTCAGTGTATATATAAAATAAAAGTCAGATGTGGGGAATCAGATACGGTATGACCCGCCCGATCCGGATCCATTTTTGGCCCGTAAGTAACCCGAAAAACTCGAAATCTAGTAATCCGAATTTTTTTTATTTAATTACCATATGACTGTACAAGTAATTAAAATATTTAAAATCACTACTTAATTTAATTCTTTCTAAATGGAGTAGTAATCAGATTGAGGGTCTTAGTGATTTTGGCAAATGTGATTTGACATTAATCTAGGCTAGCTAAGTCAAATAATGAAACTGGAAATTTAAAGTGAGATAATCCATATCTAGAATCCACCGAAAATTCGATTATAAGGTGAAATCCAATCTAGAAAGCGATTACGAAAGAAGAAGAATCACTTCGAAGGATTTAAAATTATGAGAATTGTCAACATACATAGTTATTGAGGTTTTGAGAAATTGATAATTGATTGATTGATTTTCACAAATGGAGAAACATTTATATATATTGTTTGCTAAACCATACAAACAAACCGAAATACATAAGTAAAACCATTAAGCCGGAAGTTAAGAAAATTGAGAATTGAGGGTTTGGTTCAAGAGAATCAGGATATGCTTATCCTGTCACAAATAACTCATGTGTGCATTATATAATGTCAGGGTCAGGGTAAGACATGTATGTCAGGTAGCCAAATAACTCTGCATTGGCCTTTATTGCTCACATGTGTTTGTTTAGTTGAGACCTTATATTGGCGTTATGCATGTTTGAAGTGAATGAAGGTCTAAGAACAAAACTCACGACACCTAACTAAAAATGGAATACATCCTTATGAGATGATGAGGCACCAGATTCTCTAGAGATCCTTCTACCAGTTTAGAGAGTCGTGGTTTTCCATTTTCAGGATGTTAAAAGAGGAACATTGGTTTCTCAGTCTCTACAAGACATAGTTCTTCTGAGTTCTGATTGAAGAGTTTAACAAAAGTGGAAGAGAAGATGAGCAATGCTCTTTATTATTTCATTTTACCTTAAAAGGTTTGATTACACATTTGTGCCTTTTATAAGCTTGATACAAAAACCCTAAAGCTCAAGTTTTCTAGATAAGCATACAACTGTTACTTCTATTTTATCACGCGGTAATAGCTGTCAATGCCTTGAATCGATTCTCGGTTTTGATTGTGTAATCAGTACAGCGACTATCCTATTTTGTTCTTCTTCCTGTTTTGTCTTCAAGTGAACTCGACCGTTGCAAAAGATGCTCTGTTTCCTTAGCAGGTTTTTCTTCTTTGGTTTGTTGAATGAGCTTGTACTCTTTATGGCCAACTCTTTCTTCACTTATTCATACTTTGCCGTTTTGACCACTCACGACAATCTGTTTGAGGAGTCTCTAATTGATTCAGTGTCTTCTGCTTGATACTGAGTATTTACGTATGATCTCAAGATTATTCATTGACAGAGAATTATCCCTATACGGCAAGAACAATTACATTATATAAAAAAAAAATTTAAAAACGTACCATGGTATTATTTAACTAATAAATATTATCATAAATTTCTCGTTTTTATTTTCTACTATTTGATAAAACAAATGTTAGGAATTGTTGCAGTTTTGGCTTTATATCATTTGTTTTTTTCTCTTACAAAACAAAAACGACGCCCTGACCCGTGACCGAGCTGTACCAGCACGTAATTGCGAGAATATGGTTTAACCTCTCCGAGTCAAGTAAAGAAGAAGAGACTCAAAACATTCCAAATCAAACCTCAAAATCAAATCAAATGGCAAAGAAAGGTATCCCTGAGTGGCTCAACAGTTCCCTCTGGTCCACCTCTTCTCCTTCTCCCATCGACGATCGCCTCCTACGTCATCCTCCAACCACTTCCGTCGCCGCCACATCTCCTCCGATCGTTGAACGTCCGCCTCTTTCTCCCGCTCTCTCCGCGATTTCCACCGCACCAGCTCCGCCTATTTCGTCTCGTCCTCCTTCCAAATCTGAAATTAACGATTTACAGAATGTGAGCGGTAAAGACGGAGCTGGAACGGAAAGTCCCGCAGGGGTAGCTTCTTCGGTTGAAGATGTTTCTCGAAAGGCTCAGGTCGTGGCTGAGGTTAGTGCTCAAAATAAGCTTCACGATATGTGCATTTTGATTGATTAATTGCTCTTTTGATTTACTTCTCTGGTGATGTTATTGACAGTTATCTAAGAAGGTGATAGACTTGAAGGAATTGAGGAAAATTGCTTCTCAAGGTCTACCTGATGATGCTGGGATTCGTTCTCTTGTCTGGAAGGTAACAAAATTCGCATAAGCCTCTTCGCTTTGATTTATTAGAAAATGAAACGAATTGGTAGTTTATGGATGTGCTTTTAGTAATGCAATCTATTTTGGTTTGTTGAGTTTTCTTCTGAACTTGCTTGTGGTTTCATGAACTAGTTATAGTGTATGGAAATGGTACATACTTTCAGTGTTTTCTTGTTTTTGAGATTTCAATTTTAGAAACATAGATTTGAGTTTTTCCTTCATGTGGTTCTCTTGATTTTGACAGCTTTTGTTGAGTTATTTGTCACCGGATCACTCCTTGTGGTCTTCTGAGTTAGCTAAGAAAAGGTCTCAGTACAAGCAATTCAAAGAGGAGCTTCTGATGAACCCTGTAAGTCCATTTTGGTGATTTGATACTCGAACGTTGTATTAATTGGTTTGTTGGAAGAGACAATTAATGTGCTGAATCGGTATTCTCTTTTGGTCATACCTTGAGGAGATGTTCCATCAAACTTGATTGATCGAATAGACACAGTCGCAAAGTGACATAGTGGCATATCTGTTTCCAGTAGCTAAGGGCGTGATGAAATGCACTGGCAATAGAAGATGATGACTGTCATTAGGTGATCTGTTAATTAAGTAGAATAGGTGATGTTCAGTGTAGAAACTTGCACGTGTTAGTATAATAGGATGACAGCTAAATAGGTGTCATGCGTGATACTCCCTAAAGGTGCTATTAGATGATATTATTGATGAAGAAGTCGGTCACTGTAGATGTGCTTAAGTTATCTGACTGATAACTCTTTCTTTTTCATGTTTCTTTATTGTTTTCAATTTAAGATAACCCTGGTTTCTATATATTTTTGTGGCTAGTTAGTCAGAAGTAACGAGGAAAATGGATAAATCAAAGGGTGGTGATAGTAATGATCCTAAAGTTGAAAGCCCTGGTGTCCTTTCAAGGTCAGAGATAACTCTTGAGGATCATCCCTTAAGTCTTGGAACAACAAGCTTATGGAATAATTTTTTCAAGGTATTTAGATTTTACAGCTTGAGATATCCACAAATATTATCATTTTTGTGAGACAATTGACAATTTTAGATGTTATATTTACTTATGGAAATTATCAAATTGTACATTTTGCCTGAAAGTTTTAGAAGTATTCTGGATGATGTAGCTGAGTTATATGATTCTCAGATATTGTGATGTTACTGCTGACTTATGCAATTCTAAAATTTTGATTTTTATATTAATCATGATTTTTAAAGGCAGATGTAGGAGTGGTATAAGAACTGGAGAAGCACAACCTCTCACTTAACGCCTGATAAACAGCTTTCCTGTGAATATTTTCCTGTGAATATTTATATACCTTCGGTTCCTATGTGTTTGGGTAGTTAAGGTTGCATCGTTAAAAATTTGTATAAGGGGCCTTGTCACATTGAGCAAAATTGAGACTGTTATTGTAGTTGTGTTTATTTCATAGGCATACACAAAGACAGAGTTCTGATTGAAGCTTTTAGTTCTCTCAAGGCTTTGTGTGCCCTGCTCATGCTTTTGGACTTTGTAGTACTCTGCTGTAAAAGCATGACTCATTAATGACACACATGATCACTACAAAAATATCCTTTTTCTCTTCCTGGTTTAGTATAGTAATTCTGTTCTTGTTGCATATAAAGCTACACAAATGACCTTCCTAATTTTAAGTTGATACCGTTCAGGACACAGAAGTCTTGGAACAAATAGATAGGGATGTGATGCGTACTCATCCAGACATGCACTTTTTCTCTGGGGATTCAGCAGCTGCAAAATCTAATCAGGTTGGGTTTTGGTTCGCTATAGTTAAAAGCTTTTAGGATGATTAAAACATTTGTATACTGATAGATTTTCGGGTGATATTATACATGTCTTGCATCTTCAGGATGCTTTGAAGAACGTGTTGACTATTTTTGCAAAGTTGAATCCTGGCATCAGATATGTACAAGGGATGAATGAGATATTGGCACCTATTTTCTACATCTTTAAAAACGATCCGGATAAAGGAAATGCAGTAAGTACTTGTCCCTGCTAATGTACCATTTCGTTTTCTTATTTGATCTGTACACAAAATTTTCTGTCTCTTTTTATTCTTTTTGAGTAAACACACCACTAGTTCCTTATTTGCTTAACACAGACATTTTAAGTTATGCAGGCGTATGCTGAATCAGATGCATTTTTCTGTTTCGTTGAATTGATGAGTGGGTTTCGAGATAATTTCTGTCAACAACTTGATAACAGTGTTGTGGGTATACGTTACACTATAACAAGGCTGTCGTTGCTCTTGAAGCATCATGATGAAGAACTTTGGCGCCATTTAGAAGTCACAACTAAAGTAAGATATCACACACAACTTTGACTTATGAGATGTCTTGCTATATCCATTATTTATGTTCTGATCTCTGAATAGAAGATTTGACTGGTATGGATTGTTACTGGTTCAGAGCTACGTGTTGCATGAATGCCATGCTGAAACTTTCAATTCTTAATCTACCCTAACTAGTAGATTAAAAACAACCAACATGTGTACCTTTGCTTTCAGAGCCTAAAAGCTTTTTTTTAAATGTTTCATCGTTGTGACATTTGAGACCTGTGTGTCAATTTTCAGATAAACCCGCAATTCTATGCGTTCAGATGGATCACTCTCCTATTGACTCAAGAGTTCAACTTCGTGGAAAGCCTTCACATCTGGGACACACTTTTAAGCGACCCGGAAGGTCCTCAGGTAGTATTCAGTTTATGAAAATTCAGCTTCCGTAACTCGCAAACGAGGTCATTAATGAATGTTGCATTCTTGTGAGTCATTAAAGGTTTCAACACCTCTGAGTAGCTGGGTTTAGGACATTAAAACATAAGCATGTTGGGAAGAATTATCAGACATTAACAACGATAAGGATTTGTATGTGTTATAACTTATAAGTCCTAGAGATTGGTTTCGGTTTGCATCTCATAGTATAAGTTAAGCTAGCAGAATTGAGTCAATGTAAGATAAAAAAAAAGCTAACAAGTGAATATGGAGTTAATTGCAGGAGACGCTACTACGGATATGCTGTGCAATGTTGATTCTAGTTAGAAGGCGTTTGCTTGCTGGAGATTTTACGTCGAACCTCAAACTTCTTCAGAACTATCCTCCTACAAACATCAGTCATATGCTATACGTCGCAGACAAACTACGCACTAAATAAATCTTCCAAGTTAATAATTATTCACTCCCTCCTCCTTCATAAACTCTGTACTGTACATTACTGTGTAAGTTAATTTTAGCTGCCTGGGAAATCTCAGACCCTGCTCCAGTGTTAAAGACCATGATGGTATTGGTGTGTAACAGAGATATAAATGTAGAGAGAGAGTTTTAGAGGATCTGTTTACTTTGATCAATTCACGAAACTTTCTTAGTTTGATTTGGTAAATTATTGATTAAAAAAATAACCGTAAAGCCTAATGAAGAGGTAATTGCTGACAAATATTTGTACAACAAAGTCAAAACTCTCAATTCATTTTTTCGTCCAAAGTGGGAACCAAACAAAATGAATTGTGGAACAATATCACTAATCTTCTTCTTGATAATGGTTCTTCTTTATCCACACTCTTATCTCTTCCTCCTCTTCGCCTCTTTTCTGCTTTGTTTTGTTCTTGGTGCTTACTATCTTCTTCTTGGAGAATTCTAAAACTTTGTTGAAGGTTGACAAATGGATAATTGCGTTGCTTAATTCGGTACGTGCTCAATGGTTGAAATCTTTGTTTCGAGATTGGACTGTATTTATTTACAATGTGACCTCTCTTTTGCCTGTATCTCAAGCTAACTATTTCTGTTTACCAGATATCAAGTATCATGGTCGACCAACTCAAACATAATATAATGTCAACTCTTACCCGTGTGCTACATCTCATCTACGACATAACTTTTTTTTTTTTTTTTTTTGGAATATAAGAATGCGTTGGTTTAACCAATGTCATACATTCATTGGATTAACTGTTTCAGTCTACATCCATTCTCATAACCGATTTGTATCGGTACGAGATCACACATTTGTATTTAAATCATCAGATCAATCACTAACTCCTTTGATCTCTTCCTTATCTACATCACCAAGTTTAAACCGGTTGCTTTGTTATTTCAGCTATACCGAATAAATTGTCTCGAAACCCAAAAGAAAAATGTTGGTTTTCTAACGCGTCTACTCCAAAATCTACATTCCGGTTTACTAAAATTGGAACTAAAACCAACACACCTCACTTTAAACCCTAACCCTCCGAAGCAAATAGAGAGACTCCTCGTATATATACACGGCACGCTCTTAAACCCTTTCTTCTTCTATTTGTCTTCACCAAAACTGTGTATTATTATTTGTCGCGTTTTCCTCGCCGACGAATGCAAGGGAACCGCGAAGGTTCGTGGTCTCTCCCCTCCTCCACCAACGGTGGAAGCGGCAGAGGCAGCGTAAACAACAACACCGTTCCCAATGGATATCTTCCTCCTCAGGCGAATCCTTTATTTTCCAATTTCAGTCAACCAATTAGATACCCTCTGACTCAGTATACGCCGAATTTATACAGCCGTATTTTTCCCGATTTCTCACTCGGAAACCCTAGTTTCCAACCTCAGCAGAATCTCAATTTCCATCATCAACAAATCCCTCACCAATTTAGCAATAACGCTAATGTCTTCCTTCAATCCCATGGTCCAAGCAGCTTCTCTTTCCCTCCTCAATCTATACCTAATAATGATATCAGTGTCTCTCAGAACCGTGGAGCTTTCGAAAGCTCTTCCTTGAAACGAAGACGTCAAGAGGTAGATGTGGTTCTCAAAGAGGTTCCAAAATCTAATTTTGATCCTGGTGACAGCGCTAATGAGAGTGGTGTGTCTCGAATCCATGGAGGGGGTGGGTCTTCGGAGAAGTCTTCTTCAAAATCGAAGCGTAAAGTTGAACTTCAGAGAATTGATAAGGCTGTTAACAAGACGCGTGAATCAATCATTGCTGCTGGAGAGAGTGTTTCTTCGACTAGAGTGACGCAATCGGTTTTAGAACAACTTCAAGCTGATTCTTGGCGTTCTTTGGGTGTGCAAATGCAAGATGTTCCTTCTCTTCGTCAACTTACGGCCCTTGAAGGAAAGGTAAAAGCTTTAAAACTATCCTACTTATCTCCAAGTCTATATTGTTAGTGTTCAAGTAAATTTTCGAGGATATTGTGATTATGTTTGGACAGAGTGGAAGAACTATGGATTTAGATATTTCTTTTTTTTTTAAATGTAACACTAGTGAGGTGGATATGCTTAATTTGGAATGTTGTATTGTTTAATATCTCCACCATGTTTTGAAGAAAGAGTTAATTTAGGAGAGAAATAGAATAGAATAAGATGAATGTCACGCCCTTGCGGAAACCTACACTTTAGTCCGAAGCCACAACGTGATGTGAAACCAAAACTTGTCTTATTCTTTTTCCTCTTTTTAAGTAATATTGTGAAACCATCTGTATTTATATAATGTATCTTCCCTTAATATGTTCGTACCTACATCTCCAAATTTCCCTCTCGGTTCTAGTTTTTCATATTACATCGATGGGGCTATACTCCCAAAATACCTTGGGCATTTAAGTGTAATAGAAAATGATGTTTTTTTCTTAATGCCATTGACGAGAATGCAAAGGTTTGGTGTATCTTTCTCTATTAAGTAATGTGCAGGTTGATTCCTTTTCTTTCAAACTTTTGAATCTTTGGCAATTATGTGCGTTTCTTGATTTCTTGTAGATTAATGCCTTTATTCACTGCTTTGTTGGGGCTAGAAGAATTGTGACCCTGCATGATTTGGAAGTGGCAATATGCCGAACCGAATTTGTTGATTCTTTCGATGATCTGGAACTGGGACCTTTGCTGCAGCATCCACTAGTCTTGCTTTATTTTCCATCCATATCCAGCTCTACTGGTCCAGTTCAGATCACCAGTGAGGAGATAATATCATTTCTTGATAGCTATCTGCACACTTATATGACAGAAGATGTTAAGCTTAATGAATTTCTGAATTTCGTCGCAAGCCAAAAATCAGTTTCAAGCAAGGAAAAACTTGGTGTGCGTATTCAGAGCCTGCGGTATGATATTGTCTTTTTTGGATTATCTAAACTTGCATATGAGTTGAATTATTTTGATAGTATGGCAAGTTGATTTAAAAGTTTTTTTCTTCACAAATCCAACAATTTATTTGTGAGTTTGTGTATGCCTTAAATCTGTTGATTTTTTGAATGCAGAAAATGAAATTTGGTTAAATGGCTTTTGATTTCCTTCTCTTTAAATGGTGAATAAGTTTCTATAATAGATGGAGGGCTGCTTCATCAAGGATGTTCTCTGGTTTGATATTTCATTGTTACGTATAAAGGAACAACTCTTATCTGCATCCATGTATAGTTTTTGGAATTTGTTGACTATTCGTTTGAGTGGAGTTGGGTTGTGCACATAAGTTTTACCTCTGTTTTCTATTCTTGTGAAATTTTGCGATTGGTCTCATTTCATTCCATTTTTTAGTTTCTATATTTGTTACTGCAGGAGATGTCTTCTCAGAATTATATT
Organism: Cardamine occulta; assembly: GCA_028015245.1. Classification (NCBI taxonomy): domain Eukaryota; kingdom Viridiplantae; phylum Streptophyta; class Magnoliopsida; order Brassicales; family Brassicaceae; genus Cardamine; species Cardamine occulta. The sequence goes on from CM051389.1 coordinate 7,595,102, forward strand.
GTAATAATTGGTTGCATATGGTCTCTTTTTTGTTCTTTTTTTCGACGATGGGTCTGGTTTTGTTAGAGATTACCAGATTAGATTCTCAACGTCCTCTTAGTTGCATTAGCTGATCATGTGTAAATAATGCATTTTTGTAGGATGTATGTATCTTTCATTCTAGACACAAAGAGACAAGAAGGTGAAACATTGAAATTCATACTGACTGAACTGCATCAGAAGTATCACATCCCCTCATCAAAGAAACAACGGCAAGATAAGTCCCTGACTGTCTCTGAGCGTGCTGACTCGTTTGCTTTACGTCATAAGGATTATTGTGGCAAGCATACAAGATTTAATGCTTCAAGCTCAGATGACAATGATAGTGATGATTATGAGGTTGAAAATCTTAATAGTTCTGACCATATCAATAGTTGTCCATATCCATCTGTTGCGGAAGAGATGAAGCGGCTTGGGGGCTCCAATAAGAAAAGGAAGGGTGAAAGACGTAATCATGAAAAATCTGATTCATCCAAACTTCCTAGAAAATCCCCCTCTAAATTACGAGGCCATGTGAAACAAGAGATACCTAAATTGGCTGATGATTCTGATGCTAAGAAGGTTTTTGGTGTCAATGAGGCTGATTTCACACTTTCTGAAGGAGATTTGAGATTATTCATTTCAACTTGGAAGGACACATGTAAAGAGCTAAGCATTTCAACGGTAAGTTCATGTTGAGATTGTATCACTGTTTGAATCGTATATCAGATAAAAAAATTTGCTTGAATCTGAGAGTGAATTATCTCAAGTGAGGTATGGCGGGGCTGCATGTTTGTGCATTTTCTAATACACTTTTATTTTTGTAGTTTGTCGAGAAAATGTTGTCTTTTTACAACTCAGGGGGCTCTGAAGGACGAGCTCAGATTAAAAGGGGTAAAGCGATGTCATCTCTCCCATTTGTTGGATTACTAAATGTTGCTGTGAGTGGTCATATTACTTTTGTTTAAAGTTTTTTGCGATTTTCCTTTTTGTGTGATTTCCTGAGATGTATTTTTCTTTGTTTCCTTGCTTTAATTAATTCAGTTGAAGAATTTTGTCTCTTCTGTATTTTTACTCCTTATAATGCCTCTTCTGTTTATGATGTCCACATTTTTCCTACTTGGAGGTCAAGTTCTCCTAATCTGGCGTCCTCCTAATCCAAGGATGTCTTTTTGTCTTTGCAACACTTTTTTTTTTTTTCTCTACGAAATAGCTGTTTTCTCCTTTCTCCTAATTTGGATAGAACAGACGAATTTTTGTCTCCTACATTCAAGGTGCAGAATGATGTGGTTTATGATTCTTAGGTATGTGTGAAGTGTGCATATATTTTTGAAGTGAAGGATGCGAGATAATTTCAATCCCGATTTACATCCAAACTCATTTTCTACTCCACTCTTCTGTTTTCTTTTTGCTTTACCTTTTTTTTTTTTGGCTTTGTTGTTGCTTTTCCCCAGTTGAAAAGATATTTTGATAGTTTATTTGTGAACAGGCTCGTTATTTCTGTGATATCTCCTTTTCAAATTCTGGAAAAATTGCCGAGTTTAAAAGCTAGGCCATTTCCACTCATTCTTCTACAACTACTTTGTTTTAAGCTGTTACTCTTGTTGTTTTTCTGTTCCTTGTTGTACTCTTTTATTTTGCTGTGTGGTCCAAACCTCCTTGCTTCAATTGTTTTTGTTTTAAGCTGTTACTCCTGCGTTGTCTTTCTTCAATTGTTTTTGTTTATTCCTGGTAATCATATTTTTCCTCCTGTAAATCATCAGAGGAAATTAAAGGTGCAAGAATCTTTTAGGTGCGTAGGGAAATCTAGTCCAGGGAATATTATCTTGTTTTTCTTATTTTGATTATTTCATTTCCTTTTGCTGAAGGAAAAAGTTGCAGATGTTTGAGGTAATTGAGTTGTAACTTTATTTATACCGATTTTGTTCTTAACATCAATTTTGATATTTATTGTTTAACTAAAATTAAGAAATATGATGTTTCTTTCAAATGTAGGAAATAGATTAGAAAATTGAAATGTGTCACATCTTGTTTGGTGAAAGAGTACAAATGTTGTGTAGATTGACTTTTATCTGTCTCTGTTATGGGCTTGATTTAAGTGACTTTTGGAACATTATACATGATTTTCTGTTGATTGATGTTACCTTTCTCTGTCAAATCAAGATCAGCATACTGTACATGTTTTTTACTTACTACATACGCTTTCCCCACACAGGAATACCGTAGAATGAGCATCTGTAATGATAAGAATTGTCTATACCCATTGTCTCTTATTTTCACTTTATTTTTTCTTATGCTGCATATGCAGGTAACCTCAATGAGACGTGGAATGTGTGATAGCATATATGATAGTTTGCAAATGACGAGCCAAAGTGATACTACTAATACAAGCTCTGGAAATCAAGTAGGTGAAATCAAGCCTAGTGAAAACAGTGATCTAAGCAAAACTCAGCATGTCATGCCTCCGAAACACAGTGAGTATCTTTTTGTTCTCTATCTTCATTTGTGCTCTCTGCATGTTGAATTTCAGTTTACTGTTTTAAATTTGTATTCAAATGATGGTCAAGCTCCACTCTTGCATCATGATTAGTACTATATTTATCCAAGTCATGCGATGTAAAGGAACTATAATTGAATGGGAACTGTTTACTTGGAATGCATTATCTAACAAGCTTTTGTGGCAGTCTTTTAGTGCTAGTCATTTCTCTTGCATTTTGCAGTCTGATCAATTTTATCTATTAGGTAACACTGTTGAAGAAATTATCAGAAGGCTTTCCTTGTACTTTGAGCATGATCTTTCTGGAGAGAAGCACATTAGTATCTTTAGGAAGCTACAGACTTGCGAGGTTTTGTTGGCAGAGCAATTTCAAGTACATGATTTTGAGTCTCTTGGTTGGGGTGGATTTTTCACTTTCTTGGAAAAACATATGTTGCTGCTACCAACACAACTTCAAAGGTTTCTAGCTAGAGAATTACGGGAAGAGTTTCCTCTGGAGGTCCACGTGAATGAGAATCTGTTGACCCTTTTGCTTTCGCAAGCTTCTGAATTTTCAGGTGGTAATGTAATATCTAGACAGATGGTAGCTCGACTGCTGGCAGAACAATTTCCATCAATCGATTTCAAGGTTGTAGGAAAAGATTCAGATGAAAATTTCACTGAAATAATTGGTAAGAAGAAGTCTGGGTCTAAATGTGTCCTCTTTTCTGCAACATTGTTGGGTGCTGAAAACGCTTTGAACGGTAAGAATCTAGAAGAACCCCTGACAGTGACAAAGGATACTGAATCAAGAAGCTGCCCTCTTAGTGCTGTTTCATCCAAAGAGGTTTTAGATGTTTTGCTTAGTGTTCCATTGTTGTCAGACTTGAACTCATGCTGTCACTGGGATCTTAGGTTTGCTCCATCCTTTGGTCCTCTTATGGTGTGTTTGAATGAGATTAATTCAAAAGATCTGTTGTGTCTAGTGACACGGGATGGTAAGGTTCTCCGGATAGATCCTTCTGCGACAGCAGATTCGTTCTTAGAGGCTGCACTTCAAGGATCTGCTTACTGTACTGCTGCGCAGTTGTTGTCGTTGATATCATTGAATGGACGAACGCATCTACCATTTTCCCTTCTAAAATGCTATGCAAAACGTGCATTTGAAGTTTTTTTTGATAACCATTCCGAGAAGATGGAGCTAAATGATAGAAACTCTCTTGTGCACATGCGTGGGCCAGTAAAATTCAATGCTTGTTTGGACAATATGATAGCTGTAGAACAGAAAACTAAAATGGATAAAACTGACTATGCCTCCTCAAAGTTTCTTCTTGATTGTCTGGGCTATCTTCCTGGGGAGTTTCGCAGTTTAGCTGTTGATGTCTTGCTATCGGGACTACGTTCTGTTGTTAAAGATGCTCCTACAAGAGTTTTGTCTGCATGCGACCACACAGAGCAACGCATCATGCTGCATGATGCCGGATTGCTGCTAGGCATTGTTGAGTGGATTAATGATTACCATAAGTTCTGCTCATCATTTTCGGCGAATTCTGCTTTAGTAGAAAATGCTTCGTCCAACTTAGATTCTGGCGTAGGTTTTGTGCAACAACAACTGGAGGACCCAATGCATACCGAACAAGGATGTATGATCATATCAGAGAAGTCGTGTGAAGATAATAAAGAACTGCATGAATCTTGTCACACTTTTGATGGTGCTGGGGCTTTATGTGATTCTGTTGGGGAGGCTTTCTCCCAGACTGCATCTGATTTTCATGAGAATCCAGCCTCTGTTATTGATTTAATCAGACGGGATGAGTTTGGGCTGGATTCAAGTTCTTCTGGTGCGGAGATGAGTATGCTGCAGAAGCAACATGCTCGGTTAGGAAGAGCACTTGAGTGTTTGTCCCAGGAATTGTATTCTCAAGATTCACACTTTATTCTGGAACTCGTGAGAATTCTTACCTTCTCTCTTTGTTCATAATTTTCTTAAAAGCATGTTAATTGGATTAGCATGAATATCTGGTTGGTGCAATCTTATGGATACTGTATGTGTATACTATGACCAAGTTCTACTCTGCCCATGATGATTAGTAATCAGGCAATACCATTATGCTGTCAACTATTAGATGTTTGCATTGTCATTATTATTGTTGTAATGGGGAGGGTATGCAAATGTTTATTAGCCCTGTGCGGGACTTCTATGGTTCTCTTCAGTTGAAGAAGATAGATAGACAGTATGGTAGGTTGTTAAATGTTTTCTTTATCACTATTCCTGTAAACAGGAGAGATTTAATGGACATTTCATTTGTCAATCTCTCTTACTCTCTTGCTATTGTTGCTTCAGGTTCAAAATGCTGATGACAATAAATACCCTGAACATGCGGAACCAACACTCACATTCATTCTTCAAAAGACTGGGATTGTTGTTCTGAACAACGAATGTGGCTTCATGCCTGAGAACATCCGGGCCCTGTGTGATGTTGGTCGATCAACAAAGAAAGGATCTGGTGGATACATAGGGAAGAAAGGAATTGGCTTCAAGTCAGTGTTTCGGGTATGTACAAAGAGAATTCATCTTATAGATATGATTTTGTTGCTTATGCGACTATTGAAGCCAAGCTTAAATGAGTTTAGGATTAGAAATGGCCATGGGAATAATTCAGAAATATATCTTGAAAGACATGTCAGCTAGAAGGACGTATATAAACTTTAACCTCAAGTGATAAAAAGATTATAGCAAATTATTTCTCAAATAATCCCTTGTAACACTTTATCCTGGATTCGCTTTCCAGGTTTCTGATGCTCCTGAGATCCACTCAAATGGTTTCCATTTCAAGTTTGATATAAGCGAGGGTCAGATTGGATATATTTTACCAACTGTTGTGCCTCCTCATGATATTGAATCGCTTACCAGCATGTTATCTGGCCATGCTTTACAACCAAAGGATGCAAAATGGAACACTTGCATTACACTTCCTTTCAGAACCATTGATTCTGAAAGAACAACAGTGAATCACATTGAACCTATGTTTTCAGACCTTCATCCTTCTTTATTACTCTTCCTACATCGCCTCCAGTGCATAGTATACAGAAACATGCTTGATGATTCTCTCTTGGTCATGAGGAAAGAGGTAATGAGTAAGAATATAGTAAAGGTTTCATGTGGAGAAAATAGCATGACATGGTTTGTGGCATCAGAGAAACTAAAGGCTGCCATTATTCGCGATGGCGCTCAGACAACAGAGATTTCCATAGGTTTCACTCTTGATATGTTGGAAGATGGAACTTACAGATCATGTATGATTCAAGAACCTGTTTTTGCTTTTCTTCCTCTTAGAACTTATGGTTTGAAATTTATTATACAAGGGGATTTCATTCTTACATCATCAAGGGAGGATGTTGATGAGGATAGTCCTTGGAACCAGTGGTTGTTGTCAGAATTTCCGGGTTTGTTTGTGGGTGCTTTAAGGTCCTTTTGCAGTCTTCCTTCTTTCACCCAGAATCTGGGTAAAGCTGTGTCCTCATACCTTCAGCTTGTACCTCTAACTGGGGAAGTGCATGGGTTCTTTTCTTCTCTTCCTCATTCTATTCTATCTAGATTGAGAACAACAAATTGTTTGCTTCTTGAGGGAGAAGGGGAACACTGGGTTCCTCCTTGCAAGGTTTTAAGAAACTGGAATGAAAAGTTAAGGGTTCTTCTTAAGGATGAATTGCTTCATGAGCATCTAGCACTGGGTTTTTTGAACAAAGATATAATTTTGTCGGATTCCCTGTCAAGGGCACTGGGGATTGAAGACTATGGACCTAAGACATTGGTGCAGATTCTTTCTTCACTGAGTCTCAAGAAAGATTGTCTGCAATCAATGGGCTTTACGTGGTTATCGTCAATCCTTACTGAACTTTACTTACAAATCCGTTCTTCTGGGCATGGTAATGTAGAGTTAGGTTTAGATAGGACTCTTATAGACAGCCTTCACAAGATCCCATTTTTTCCCCTGTCAAATGGCACGTTCACCTCTTTAGATGAAGGTGCAGTATGGTTGCACCATGACACAACTGGGTTTGATCTTGGTGATGTTATTGAAACATTTCCTATGTTATATGGAAATCTCCGAACTATTGATCATTCCCTTCTTTTGGCATCTTCTGTTGATGAAAAATCCGTTGTGGATGACCTCTTAAACATGCTATGTGCAATTGGCGTTCAAAAGCTGTCAGCACATGAAATCATCAAAGTGCATATATTACCAGCCTTTGAGGCGAGGAGTGGAGATACACCAGAGGGTTTGATGGTTGATTACTTATGCTTTGTGATGACACATCTACGATCTGGCTGCTATATATGTCATAACGAGAGGAAGTACATTATTTCAGAGTTAAGAAGCAAAGCTCTGATATTATCAAATTATGGGTTGAAACAGTTAGGTGAGGCATCAATACATTTCAGTGAAGAATTTGGAAACCAGGTTAACATGAAGACGCTTACCAAAAACTTGGATATACTGTGGCATGTGGTTGATGGTACCTACTTAAAACATCCAGCATCAAAATATTATGCATGCGGATTGAAGGAGTGGCGGGAATTTTTTCAAGAGATTGGAATAGCTGATTTTGCTCAAGTGGTGCAAGTTGAAAAGAGCATTGCTGAATTGTATTCTGTGTCACCTTGTGAAAAGTATGATATCAACTTGTTATCTCCCGAGTTAACTGTTAGAGACTGGGAATCCCCGGAACTAGTTGATCTCTTGTCTCTCTTGCACAAAAGTAATGGCCGCAAAGGTTGCAAGTATCTTTTGGAAGTCCTTGATAGACTTTGGGATGATTGTTACCATGACAAAACAACTGTTAACTATAATTCGGGTACGCATGGTGTCATCAGATCATCAGAATCTTCATTTATGAGGGTAATTTGTGATTCTCAGTGGATAGTTTCAAGCATGGACAACAAATTGCATCTTGCAAAAGATCTCTATCATGATTGTGATGATGTTCGCTCAATCCTTGGCATGAATGCTCCCTATGCAGTTCCTAAGGTTGGTTTGGTTATGTCTTACTAATGTTAGCAGGGAATAAATTGGTTTTTGAGTATTTTCCGATGGACTTGTAAAATTACATGGATGGTCTTGAAGTTTTATTAAAGGGGTGGGTTCTTTCTTTGTGGGACAGGGTATTGTTTTAATATCTTAAACTTTGCTACCTATGATTGCTACCAAATGGACCTCCTACAGTGTCTTACGTAGCGGAGGAGTTCTTTCACCTATTTGTTTAACAATTTTTTTTTTTTTTTTATCCTCTCTAATTGGGTTGCTGTGGAACAGGTTACAAGTGTCAAGTTACTTAATGATATTGGTTTTAAGACCAAAGTTTACCTCGATGATGCTCTAGAAATCGTAGAAGCTTGGGCACAGTGTGGAGACTCTTTCAAATCAAGGTATGGTTATGAAGCAATTTCAATTTTTTACTTTATGCTTTTGTTTTTCTGCACTGCCTTGTAATTTTTATAGATGAATTTTCTGATTTTAATTACATTCCCTTAGCTTCTTTGTACTGCATCTGGTGTTATTTTAACTAGTTTTCTTTCCACATATTACGGATAAAGAAGTTCTTAAAATACTGTTCACTTTTGTGCATTGGATGATTTACTGCTGATAAATGATATTATGTTAGTGATTTGATTCTTATTAGCACTAGGTCTAATGACATGAGAACTGAGTTCTAAACTTTTTTTTTAAATGCCTTTAATGTGTCCAGATAAATTGTCCATATAATTTATTTTAAAATCAGCTGTTTTTCTTTCTAAATTATTGCAACTTGCTTCTTCTAGTCAAGTATTTGTTTTTCCACCCTCTTTTTGAGACTCCAAAAACTTTTGATGATGATGCGAGACTGTCAGGTCTTTGCCGATGCATTTTCTAATAGCGTAATGACTTTCTCTTTAATTTTGCAGCATCTCTCAGATGACCAGATTTTACAAATTTTTGTGGAATGAAATGGCTGATTCAAAGAAGAAAATTAATGAAAAGCTTCATACTTTCCCATCTGTATTTGTCCCACATGAAATTGGAAGTAGGCAGAATGATCTGATATCTGGAATATTCTTGTCACTTGATGATGTCTACTGGAACGATTCCGCTGGCGTTTTAGATGAGATAAAAGAGATCAGTTTGCAGATCAGCAGTGTTGTGGAATCATTGCATAGGAAAACATTGTGCAATATCTATCCAGGTCTCCAGGACTTTTTTGTGAATGGGTGTGGAGTACCTGAGACGCCATCTTTTCAAGAGTACCTTAAAATTCTAGTGCAGTTTGCACATTATGTGTCACCCTCATGTGCTGCCAAGGCTGTAAGTTATTTACTTAACTTTTTCAGTCTTGTCCTGTTTATCTTTCTATCTATGTATGCTCTATTCTTTGCTAAAGTGTTAAGTTCATGTCTAGGTCTTCAAAATTTTTCTGAAGTGGAGTGATGACTTGAAATCTGGCAAATCTTCCGAAGATGTTGTTCTGTTTAAAGAGAAACTTTCAGAACTCGAGTACACTGTGCTTCCTACTGAAAATGATAAGTGGGTTTCCTTACACTCATCGTTTGGTCTTGTATGTTGGTGTGATGATGAGAAGTTAAAGAAGAGATTTAGAACGAAGGATAATATTCAGTTTATTTACTTTGGGGAAAATGCTGATGAAGAGCAAGAAGTGCTTCAAACAAAAGTATCAGGGCTGATGCACAGCTTGGGCATTCCAAGTATTTCTGAGGTAACTTATTTTCTCCTTGCACAAAGATATATTGAATATGTATGTATTGGATTTGATCTGAAACGTAAGAGTTAAGTATTTCTTGAGTTGTGTTGATTTACTTACTCTAAAGCCATCTGCAGAACCACTATTTTGTAGTTTTAATGGTTATGAGGGTAGTATTTATGTATAATTCTCCTTTCTATTATGTAACACTAGTTTCTATGGCCTCATTTCCAATTCACTTTGGTGTTTATGTATTTTTCAGGTGGTAAAGCGTGAAGCGAAATACGAAGGCTTGCAAGATAATAGTGTAACAGTGGCACTTGTGAACTGGGCTCTGCCTTATGCTCAGCGATATATATTTAGTCTACATCATGAGAAGTATACCCAAACAAAAAAGACGGTCCATAGTCAAGTCAAGCGTCTACAAGTTTTTGTTGTTGAGAAGTTATGCTATAGGAATGTAATACCACAATATGGCATTAGCTCTAAAAAGGAGTTCAAATGCAGTTCTCTTCTGCAGGTATGTCTTCTTTCCAATAATTTATCCAATATATTTTGGGATTGTAGGGGCTGTGACATTGGCTTTGAGGCTATTTGAAACTCCTCTGTTTCTATGCAAGTAGATCTTTGCTTCTACCATAACCTCTTGACTGGGACATTGGTTTTGTAACACTAATTATTTTATTCCCAATCTGGAAAATTAGCATGTGCTTCGTTATTGAAGTTTTACTAGCAAAGTTCAATTTGATACGTCAATCCGATGCAAACTCTATATTTATGGTGAAGAATTTATTAAGAGCGTGTTCCCTGTACTGATATTTTTATTTTTTTTGATCTTGTTGTCTTCAGTATAAAGCTCTGTACACAACACCAGATCTGGATTCCCATTCAATGTTCATGGAACTGTCTCGTTTGTTTTTCAACGGAGTTCCTGATCTGCATTTGGCAAATTTCCTTCACTTGATCAAAACAATGGCAGAATCTGGTTTGAGCGAGGAGCAATTGGAATCATTCATCCTAAACAGTCAAAGCGTTCATCAGATTCCCGATGGTGAAGAGATCTGGTCCCTAAAATCTGCTATCAAAGCCAAGAAGAAAGCTGGAATAAGCTTGAGCTGGTTACCTTCAAGTTCCAAAACAGGGCATAATTCTAAACAAGAGCTGGCCTCTAGTCAGATTAGCAGCAGCGAAGAGAACGTAACAGAGGCTCTCAACGAACAAATACCGATTGAGATCACTGGATATGACAATTCTGCAGGCACAAGTTCACGAGCTAGTGAGCCAAACCCATTGCATTCTATGCATATGCAGATTGCTTCAACCTCAGGGAATCAAGCTATTAACATCAATCCAAATTTCCATGAATGGAACAATTCCTTCTCAGCCCACTTCAGCGAAAGAGATCAGCTTCATACCGGCACACCTTGGGCTGCACAAGCACAACAGACCGGTAAAAAAGGCGAAGAAATTGCTTACAGATACTTTGCTGCAAAATACGGCGAGGAGGCTCTGGTAAGATGGGTTAACGAACAGAGCGAAACCGGTTTACCTTACGACCTAATGATCGAAAACCGAGGTGGTAAGAAAGAGTATATAGAGGTGAAAGCGACGGTGTCTACACGAAAAGACTATTTCCACTTGACAGTAAGGGAATGGCAATTTGCAAATGAGAAAGGAGAGAGTTACATAATTGCTCATGTTTTGTTAGGAAACAGTAATGCAATCATCACTCAGCATAGGAACCCGGTTAAGTTATGCCAAGAAGGTCATCTCCGGTTATTGGTTCTCATGCCCAATCAGCGAAATGAGGTCAACGTTGCATTTTAAACCCAATGAGCTTCTCTTGTTTTCTAGATTAGATATACCGGGATTGTACAACGATACTTTTTATTAAGTTTGGAAGTTAAAATTTCGCAAACAGAGACGAGTGTTTAAACCGCGTCCAATCCACCTAACCAAACCCAAATTAAACCAGATTTCATGTGCAAACCGTTCTGTTAAATCTTATTTCAAGCTGACCGGTTTTGTTTGGGTTTGAATTGATTATATAACCTAATCTGCTTGTTTAAACTATTAATTCTATAAATAAAATAGTCACTTATTAGTAATTTAGTATTGATAATTTAATATTATTTGTTTACTTTATTTATATATTTTAATCTTCATTTTATATAGTTGGGTTTGTCCTTTGCATCTTCTATTTTTTCTTGTTTTTTTATTTAGTATGTGGGTTACCCTAAGATATTTTTCTGAATAAATTGATTACATCTCGTCCTTACTTAATTTTCGTCTGTCTGAATTATTTTGTTAACTGATTTGATTCGGCTTTTTGAACTGAATTAAACTGAATCAAACTAATTAGTTTTGATACACGTTTAAATAGAATTTAATTAAAACGAAGCGAAACCGAAAACCAATGTTTTGAGACTCAGACCAGTTGATCCGGGACCGAATTCTTTTCCAGTAGGGGTATTATGTTAAAAACCAATAATCTAAAAGTTAGAAAAATATGAAAACCCGTTATTATCAAACCGGTTAGATAACAGTTTAAGAAATATATCATTTTTTGAGAATTTAATAGAATTTAATTTTAAAACTTCTTTATTTCAAATAGAAGATTTGATTTTATGATTAAAATATAGGATTTATGATATTTTAAAAATTTTTTTAAATCTTTTCATCATCGACTCCCACTTCTGGTTGTATCCTCATGTTTCAACTATTCAGCCCGTCTTTTGATTTTTCTAAATTTATAATTATCTAACCTCTCTTTTTTTCTTTTTTTTTTCTTATAAATTTCTCTATTCTCTCTCTCTTTTTTTTTAATTATAAATTGTTAACAACCCACATTAGTACATAGAATTATTACTATTGTTAGGTTCCTTTATGAGCATCATTACTTTATATTATTTTTGTCTTATTTCTGTGTTGCTCGTATCTATATATACATAATAATAAATAAAATATTCTTTATTTTATTGACTCGGGTCGACCAGTGATCCGCTGACTCGGAACGTAATCCGGTTTCTTGTCCGGACCGGGTATAAAAACATTGCCGAAAACAAACTGAAATGTCCAGCCCTACTTTAAAAGCTTAGGCAACGACTGCTACTCCAAAAAAGAAAGAAAAAAAAACACAAACAAACCTTGAAGCAGAATACACTATAAGAACATTGAACATATATTACTTAATATATTCATTTGATTACTATTAGTACTTGAACACTTTCTCCGGAACAAGCATAAGATGTTGCGACTTGTGCATAGCAAGACCAGTCATAACATCCATATTGATCTCTTCTGGTTTCATTCCATCAGGAAGTCTGAAATTGAAGTTGAGGAGAAGGTTTGCATAAGGAACCTCGAGCATCGCCGCACCAAGACGCATCCCCGGGCACATTCTCCGGCCCGACCCGAACGATATAAACTCGTAGTCCGTGCCTTTGAAGTCAACGTCCTTCTCAAGAAACCTCTCGGGCCTAAACTCGTCAGGGTTCAGACCCCACTCCTTCTCGTCACGCGAGACAGCCCATGCGTTGACATTGACCGTGGTCCCGGCAGGGATATCGTAACCAGCAATCTTGGTGTCTTGAATGCAAGCACGAGGGATAAGGAGAGGAATCAGAGGTTCGATCCTTAGGGTTTCTTTAACTAAAGCTCAGAAGTAAGGAAGGTTCCTGACATCGTCTTCACTAACGAATGTTAACCCTTTCTCTCTTACATACTCTTACTTCTGTTTGAGCTTTTTTCATCACTTTAGGATATTTTATTAGATACGTCAGCCCCCAGACAACTGCCGCAGCTGCCGTATCAGTTCCTGCCACCACTATATCCTTTACAAACACAAAAACAGAAGAAGAGTGAAACACAAACAAACAATTTCTTGTTACACAAGCAGCAATTGAAGACAGATAAAAAATGATGTTATAGACGTACCATGACCACGGCTTTGACATTATCTAGAGTGAACTCCGAGGTGAAAGGTTGTTTTTTGTAGATCTCCATCAAGAGATCGATCACGCTCTCAGTTTCTGGCTTAACCGTGTTAGAATCAAGTGTCTCATCGATAATCTCTTTCAAGTAAGTATCTTGTCTTTCAAAGCACTCCATCATATAACCCGTGAGGCCTGTCCAATCATCGAGAAATCCACAAAAACGGAAAAAAATCAGAGAAAAATATCTTCCCCAAAACGCTTCGAGTCCCATAAAGAATCTTGATGAACCTCTTCATCTCTTCTCCATCTTCATTGTACTTCTTCCCGAATGCTTGCCTACACACAACCGAGTTTGTGAAAGTTAACATTAGCTCGCTTATATTGACCGCGTCAGATCTCTCCGCGGCCTTGTTTATCTTAACCATCATCCTCCTAGCCTCCTACTCCCGCACGTGCTTAAAGGTGGCCACACGTGTGGGTGAGAACAAGTGGTTCATCCCCATCTTCCTTATCTCCCGGTAATATGGTGTGTAGTGATTCAATGCCATGTCACGCCGCCCGTAGGATATGAACTCGTGGCCATGATTCTGAGGCCGGTCCGCAAAGTTGACATCTTACGTCTTGAGAAGCTCTTTGGCTAGCTCAGCGGAAGATATCACTACAAAAGTTTTGCTTCCTATCTTGTATGACAAGATTGGGCCATATCTTTTGGCCCATGCAGCGAAGAAGCGTTGTGGGTTAAGCTTTGTAAGCTGGTGGAGGTTTCCGATCACCGGAAGTCCCTTTGGGCCCGGAGGCAGCTTGTACCGTTTGGTTTTCGTATATTGGTAGAGAAAGAAGAGAAGAACCGCGGCAAGAGCTACCACGCCGATGATTATATCTTCCATTCTTAAATGTTAATTACTACTTTTTAGTGTTACATTACACAGCACAGCTGTTAATGTAGATTGCATTTCTTTTTTTTCTTAACCAAACTAAACCAAATATTAAACCTGAATTAAACCGAAATCAAATGCTTATATACTCCCGTTTACCTACTTACGAAACCTCACATGTTAATTATTGGACTACACCTTCACCTACTTATCGTCCCTCTAACGTCGTATATGGTCCACTCTTTTATTTAACATCGTACATTGAGTAGTCTAAACGAGCCTAGAACCTGTATATGAAACTACACTATCCAATTTTTACACTATATAGCAAATGAAATGTGACATATATTGATACATATATATTCATAATTCTTACACATACCCAATTTTAGAAAGGATGGTTTGCAAAGCTGAAGAAGGAAGTTTCAAAAATTAATAAAAGAAAAAAGTGTAACAATGAGAAAACATGGACGACTTCACTTTTCGGTATTTATGTGTAACATGTGGAAAATCATACGTATAATAATTATATATATAAAAAACCCCGAATCTTACTATTCCATAAGAAATTAAAATAAATAACCTTTCGAAGACTCCATCTTTTTGGCTTAAGACTCTCCCTCTATTAGAATCTTTTGCTCAATTTTAGTTACAGCTTTTGACTCGAACAGGTTCCTTTTCTTGCCGGCTTTTGTCTAGAATTTTGTCAAAAGTTCCATAAAATTTTAAGAAAATCTCTAAAAAATTTCATAATCCTGTTGACGATCAAATGTTGTTCATCTAATGGTAAATCGGTCTCCGTTCGTTTTGATTTTGAACACGTTTACAACTAATGGTAAAAATATTATTTACTACTACATACGAAAACAATTCAAAACAGCGTTAATTTTCTAGTTTTTTTACTAATAAAAAAATATTATAGGATTTATTTTAGGTCAATTTTTCATTTCTTTTTCTTTACTAATTAATAGTTTTAAATTATTATTAATTTTAATACTAACTAAGATTTGATGTGATGCATATATTATTTTTTATTTGAAATTTGATCTCTTGTCCATGAGTGCTTACAATTAAAACCCCGTTTTATTATTATTGAAAAGAGTGCGTGTGGTTCAAATTCCAAAAAATTTACCAGATAAAATTACAAAAAAAGAAAGAAGTAACGACCACTTAGAATTTAATACGCATATTCTAATCTAGTGGCCTCGAAAGTCCTAACGAAAGACATGTGTGTGAATTGCTTCCTCCATAAAAACGTGAAGAGAATGATATAAAGATAAGAGAGACGACTGCCACTTATTAAGAGAACCAAACCTTGTAGCAAAGTACAAACTAGGAACATATATTATATAAGCAGAATGATAATAGATTTAGTCAACAATTAGAACTGTCACTTTAACACTTTCTCGGGAACAAGCATAAGATGCTGCGCCTTGTGCATAGCGAGACCAGGCATGACATCCATGTTGAGCTCTTCAGGTTTCATTCCATCAGGAAGTCTGAAGTTGTATTTGAGGAGAAGGTTCGCATATGGAACCTCGAGCATTGCCACACCAAGACGCATCCCTGGGCACATTCTCCGGCCGGACCCGAACGGTAAAAACTCGTAGTCCGTGCCTTTGAAGTCAATGTCTATCTCAAGAAACCTATCGGGCCTGAACTCGTCAGGATAAGGGCCCCACTCCTTCTTGTCACGTGACACCGCCCATGCATTGACATTGACCGTGGTCCCGGCGGGGATGTCGTAACCAGCAATCTTGGTGTCTTTAATGCAATTACGAGGGAGAAGTAGAGGTATGACTGGTTCGATCCTTAGGGTTTCTTTAACTAAAGCTCTGAAGTAAGGAAGGTTCTTGACGTCGTCTTCAGTAAGGAAGGTTAACCCTTTCTCTTTCGCATAGTCTCTCACTTCTTCTTGAGCTTTTTTCATCACTTGAGGGTACTTCATTAGATACGTCATCCCCCACACAAGGGCCGCAGCCGCGGTGTCAGTTCCCGCCACTACTATATCCTTCACAAAGACAAAAAACAAAGGAAGTGTGAAACACTATCAAACAATTCCTTGTAGTAATACAAGCTACAATATAAGACAGAGATAAAAAGAGATAGATCAGTACCATGACCACGGCTTTGACATTATCTATAGTGAACTCCGAGGCGAAAGGTTGATTTTTGTAGATATCCAATAAGAGATCGATCATGCTCTCGGTTTCTGGCTTGACCTTGTTGGGTTTAAGCGTTTCATCAACAATCTCTTGCAGGTAAGTATCTTGTCTTTCAAAACACTCAATCATATAAGCCGTTTGCCCTGTCCAATCATCGAGAAATCGAGTAAACGGGAAAAAATCAGAGAAAAAAATCTTCCCCAAAACGCTCTGAGTCCCATAAAGAATCTTGATGAACCTCTTCATCTCTTCCCCATCTTCATTGTACTTCTTCCCGAACGCTTGCCTACACACAACCGAGTTTGTAAAGGTCAACATAAGCTCGCTTAGATCAACCGCTTCAGAGGTCTCTGCGGCCTTGTTGATCTTATCCATCATCCTTCTAGCCTCCTCCTCCCGGACGTGCTTAAAGGTGGCCACACGTGTGGGTGAGAATATGTGGTTCATCCCCATCTTCCTTATCTCCCGGTAATACGGTGTGAAGTGGCACATTCCCATGTCACGCCGGCCGTAGGATATGACCTCTTGGCCACGGTGCGGAGGCCGGTCAGCAAAGTTGACATCTTGCGTCTTGAGAAGCTCTTTGGCTAGCTCAGCCGAAGAGATCACCACCATTGTTCTTTTTCCTATCTTGTACGACAAGATTGGACCGTATTTTTTGGCCCATCCAGCGAAGAACCGTTGTGGATTAACACTCTCAAGCTGGTGGAGGTTTCCGATCACCGGAAGCCTCGATGGGCCCGGAGGCAGCTTATACTGTTTGCTTTTTGGTTTTTGGTAGAGGAAGAAGAGAAAAACAGCGGCGAGAGCCACCACGCCTATGATGATATCTTCCATTCTTAGTTGTTATTACTTTTGATTGTTACTCAAAACAGCCTAGCTCTTACTATATAGAAACTATAGATTGCTTTTCATAACCACAAAAATCTATAATCAAATGCTTACTCCCTTTTACCTACTTACGAAACCTCTCACGTGTTAGAATAGAATTGATAAACGCCTTTACCTACCCATCGTCCCTCTAACGTCGTTTATGTTTTATAATTTCATGCAGTCCCACTCGTTTTTGTCCTCATCTATTTGTTAATTACACAAATCTTTATTGAACTTCGTTCATATATAGAGCTAGTTCTTTCATGTAGTCACACTCACTTTTGTCGCTATTTATTTGTAATTTACAAAAAAAATTATTTAACTTTGTTAATATTGAGTGGCTAAGCGAACCCAAGACCTACATGTAGTACAGAGTCATTTTTTTTTCCTTTTAAAGAAGGTTATTATGATTACCTCAAAATTCCTATTTTAAACTGCACAGGTAGAAGAGAAACATTTGTCTTCTCTTAGCCTAGGCTCGCAATCGTTACAGTCCAATTCTTAATAGCAAAATGGAAATATAAAAGATGTTTTAGCAAAAATAATACAGAAAACAATCAAAATGAAAAAAAAAAATGATCAATATGATGTCATAAATCAAAATTATGTGTCTGGACCAGGGGACCATGTTGGCACTAAAAAATAAAATTAAAGGGACTAAAATTATGTATATCCCAAATTGTAGAAACATGATGAATTACTGTTGTGTAAAAATCACAAGAAAACAGCCGGAAATAGATGTAATTATTTATTAGAAATTCGTCGGAATTAGTATTTCTGACGGATTTCTGACTGACACCACTGTCTGTTCTAGAATGTCGGAAATAAAAATTGCGACGAGAATCCGTCAAAATTTTCATCAGATTTCCGACAAACTTCATGCGGCCATATTTCCGACAGATACGTTGTTCGGTAATTCCATCGGAAATCCATCTGAAATAAGTACCGAAAGCTTTGCGAGGGATTTCCAACAGTTATCTAACCGACAGATCTCCAATAAATTTCTGACAACGCCAAAAACAACTGATTTTGATGGATTTCCGATGGGTATTTATCCGACGGTATTCCGACAGATCTACTTTCGATGGATTTTCATTTTTTTAGTTTTTTTTTCAAATTAGTTTCAAATTCAATGAAATTGAAAATTAAATTTAAAATTCAATAAATCAAATATTAAAAATTGAAATGAAATATTAAATTATTGAATATTCAAACAAAATAAAAAAGTCATAAATTAAAAGTAAAACCAAATTAAAAATGATTAATCTAAAAAACTACGATGGCGGTGCCGGGAATCGAGCCATGAATGCTCGCATTTCTTTCATTTGTTCTCTCTTCTTTCATTTTTTCCTTATCCGTCGCTCGTGCATCTTCCAGTGTATCAATCTTCATCATCAAAGTTTCAAGTTCAGTAGTCTTCTGTGCGAGTTTCGCCCTAATAATATCTGAACCTCCAAAAAACCGTGAAGAAGCAAAAGATGCCGAATCTTGTGGAAGATCAAAAATGCGATCTTTGTTTTTTGGAGTAGCCTGCGAAACAAATTAAAAGTAAAGAGTGTGTAAAGAAAAATTAAAATTCGATAAAAACAATATGAAATTATTGACATTACTAACCTCATACACCATGTCGTTCAACGTCTCGAATGGAACTTCTATGCTAGGAGTTCCATCAACGATCGGTTGAGATTGGAGAAACTCATCAAAAAGCTGCATCACATTATTGACGATCTCTCGAGGAAGCCCATCTTGTACGAGTCTGGTCTTTTTGTTAGTATGAAAATCCATGAGTAACTTCAGATTTGATGGTTCCACACCATCTTTTTGAAACTATAAAAAATAAAGATTTGATAATAATTATGACTAAAAAATAAAGATTTGATAATAATTATGACTAAAAAATAGATTCTAAAATAAATAACTTACAAGTTGTTTCTGACATATTTTCTTGCTTGTTGCTCTCAAATTATGCATCACTGGTTCTTTCCCGTTGTTGTCACTCTTCCGGTTGGTAGAATGGATTGCAGCGTCTGCAATAATTTTCTCTTTCTTCCAATACTCTATGAACTCATTCCATAGGTCCGGGTTTGCAACCAATTCTCTTGGAATGTCTTACGCATTCCACTTGTCCTTCCACTCGTTCAGCTTGCGAGAGTACATCGTAGCAGCTTTTTATCAAACACACGTCTAACTATAGACGTGAGTTGGGGTTCCCAAGTGAATTCTTGCTGCAAAAGTAAAAAATTGAGATTAAAAATAAATTATTTAAAGTGAAAGTTAAATTGAAAACAATAAATCTTACCGCAAATTTTGAAACCACATTTTTTGACCATCCATAGGCATACTTGTGCACATCGAGTACGGACGTTGTAGCATACTGTTAAGCATTCGGTTAATGGACCTTGAGATCCCATTACCGGATTTTTAACACCTACAAAAAAATGTTAAATTTTTTCAAAGTACCAAAAAATGATATATCCGCTTGCCCTTCACAATCCGGATGAAGTGGAGTATAGTTTTCTCGTCCCGGTTGAGACAAAAAATCTTCGACGCTCATGTGCGAAGGGAGAGAAGATGCTGCAGTGGTGATTGGGTTTCCGGAATATGAGTCGAGTGGGTTTGACTACGACTCGTAGGGCATGCCCGACGGGAACCACCCCTCTCGGTAACCGAACAACGGAAGGCACCATACACTACAAGAAAACAGGCAGAATCTGACAGCGATATCCATCGCAAATCCATCAGAATAGGCCTATATCGACGGTTTTCCGATGGATATCGCCGTCAGATCTATCTCGTCAGAATTAAAAATCATGTCGGAAATCCGTCGATATTTCTGATGGATTTGCGACGGAATTCCGAATCCGAAAATCCATCGGACATCCATCGGAATCATGCCGTCGGTATACCATCATAAAAGTTCGAACGGCTATCCGACGGTGTTCCGATTACTAAAAACTGATGGGTAACCGACATAATACTGATGAACCTTATTCCGACGGATTACTGACAGATCTTATTCCGACGGAGATCCGATGGATCTTTTTCCGACGGATATCTGATGGACCTTATTCCGACGGATATCCAACGAACATCATTCCGACGGATTACCGACGGTTTCATTTTTTTTATAATAATTTAAAAATTCCAAAAATATTAAAATTAAAAATAAAATTTAATTTTAAAAATAGAAATTAAAATTAAAATTAACATTATTGAAAATTTAAAAAATTCAAATAAAAAAAACATAAATATTGTTTTCAAAATAAATAAAACTAAATCTACGGTGGTGGTGGTGGGTATCGAGACATGAAAGCGTCCATCCGAGCAATCATCGCATGGTGATCCGCCTCCAATTTTTGAGTTCTCTCCCATTCCGCTTCCTGCTGCAACCTATCCGCTTCTCGGGCTTCTTCTAGGCGTTCCATCTTGGTCCTCATTTCTTCCATTTCAACGTCCGTTTGTGCGAGTTGCGACCTAAGATTGGAATAATCTCCGTAGAAACGTGAAGTAGCCAAAGATGATACATCGTGCAAAAGATCAAAAACTCGACCTTTGGTCTTCGGAGTACACTGCGGTAACAAATGAAAAGTTGAATAAAAATTCGAAATGAATTAAAAGTTGATTAAAATATAAACTTTGCTTACCTCATAGACGAACTCGTTGATCTTGTCGGAAGAAACTTCGGTGAGGGAAGAGGTTCCTTCAGTGAGAGGTTGAGAAAGCAGGAACTCATCACCCATCTTCTTGACGTTGTCAATGATCTCCCGAGCTACCGCATCATGGATTTCATTGTCTTGCCTACTAATGTGTGCATCCTGGAGCAATCTGAGGGCAGAAGGTTGGACACCTTCTTTCCGAAACTGCAAAAATTAAAAGATTGAGTAAATTTTATGAATCTAAAACTAAAAAAACAACATATTGAGTAAACAAAAAACTTACTAGTTGTTTGCCCTTGTGACCAAGCTAACCGCTCCTAGATTGTGCGTCGCCTTGCCCTTTCCTTTGCGATCGCTGTTTCGGCACGCAGAGTGGGTTGTGGAGCTTGCCTTTGTAGCGTCTTCACTTCAGTAAGCGCATAACCCGTTCCATAGGCTCGGATTTGTAACCAACTCCCTTGGCACATCATCCTTGTTCCACTTCTCCTTCCACTCTTTCAGCTTCCATGAATACATTCTCGATGCTTTTTTATCGAAGCATCGTCTAACCTCAATGATCATGTGACTGTCTCAAGTAAATTCTTGCTGGAAAATATAAAATTAAATTAAAATAAACTATTTAAATTGAAAGTAAACAATAAAAAAATGAATAACTTACCGCAAATTGGCCAAATAACATATCCTGATCCGCCATCGGCATTTGGCTGTATGTCGGATATGGAATGCTGAAGCAATCCATTGAGCATCCGGTTGATAGACTTTAAAATCCCATTTCCGGAATCCACAAACCTACAAAACAAAATTATTTCGAAGAATTTGAATAGTAAATAAAATTCAAAATTCTTAAAATAAAAAATCAAACTTACCATGTGTCTCTTCCAACGCAATCTGGATGAAGACGAGTCAATTTCGTCCATCCACGATCTAAAATATATAGAAGAAGACATCTCTCTCTTGACGTGTTTTTTTAAATTGAAGTGTTGAAATGTAAAAATTGTGATTGAATGGAGGAGTATGGAAACAAATATAAAAGAACCATACCATCGGAAATCCGTCGGTTTTAAACGGCTATTACAATGGTTATATTAACGTTCATATATTCTGACGGATTTACATCTGTCAGAAAAAAATCGATGGATTTCCGACGGAAACCGATGGAAACCGACGGATTAATAACCGTTGGAAAATACCGACGTGAAACCGATGGAAAAATTGTCAATTTTCATGTTTGTCGGAAATACGTCGGAAATTCCGTCGGTTTTGCGGTAGATTTCTTGTAGTCATAGTTCTTGAAAATAAATAGAATGTAATTAGTAATAAATTATGAAAATTTTTAAACAACACATATTTGAATTGAAAAAAAAATTTCAATTTGAAAAATCAATTAAAATTAATAAAAACAATGCAAAATTTTCAAAACAATTAAAAATTTTAAAAAACACAAAAAATGTAAAAATTTTATATTTTTTAACAAATAAAAATTGAATCAAAAATCAAAAATAGACATGTATAATATTCTAAAAATCCTCCCCCCAACCCAAAGAAAAAATAAAAATTTCAAAAAATCCTATTTATCCTAACAGTTTCATTAACAATCCAATTTTCAATTCTCCATTAAAAATCAAATTCAAACTAATCTAACGTTCAAACAATTCAAATCCAATTCCATAATCTAACCAACCATATCCCTAATTCTAACAATTGGAATACAAATTCTAAATCTAACAATTCAATTCAACCAACAAATTCAAACAAATCTACTAATCCAAATCCAAAATCCAAAATCTAACTATCCAATTTTTAAATATAACTAGTTAATTTCTAAATCCAACTATCTAAATATTAATTATACCAAATCCTAAATCTAACAAACCAAATCCTAAATATAACAAACCAAATCCTAAATCTATCAATTCCAATTCTCTAAATCATACAATCTAATCCATAAACCCTATAAATCTAATTAGAAATTTAAGAAAGTAACAAATTGGAAGGATTTTGGGCGATTAGGAAGGAGGATAAACGAAATCATGGAGTAATCAGAAGATTAGGGACGATTTGAAGATTTGAGGAGTTTTTTATTTCTGTTTTCGTGAATGAACTCGCGGAGAAGACAAAATCGTATATGATACCATCAAGCGTAAGTGTTCTCGTGCAAAAATCCTAAAAGAGAGCACCAACAACTGCATATAAACATTTTAAAAATTAAGATAAATATATATAATATGTGTTAATACGTAAAGGAAGAACATAACGATATAGACCTGCAATTACTGGGTGGACATCTTTATGAAGAAGATGAGAAAAGGCAAATAAAATAACATGTTGCATCACAACATGACAATCATGACTCTTCATCCCAGTAAATTTTCCTTCTCCATAATCGATGCAATTTTGTAGATTAGATGCGTAACCATCAGTGAATTGGACATCATTCAGAATCCAATAAAAAATGCTTGTTTCTTATCAACTCCCAACCGATACCCAAGAAAATGATATTTACTATTTTGAAAAACTTCACAAAAATCCCGATCGCAACAAATGATCAAAATCACTTATATGCTCCAATATACTAATCTCGTCGATCTCAGAAGGTGGACTATCAAACACTTGCTTATTCTTCATAACAATGTCCTAGACCAATGATACAGATGATCACTTGGTAGAAACTTTCTATGCCAATCAAACCAACATGTTTTTCTTCTGTGCGTCAATTGGAATGCATCAGTGTTGTCGTGGCAATATGGGCACGATAATTTCCATGCATTGTTCATCCAGAGAATATACCATATGCTGGAAAATCACTTATGGTCCACATTATAACCGCACACATCTTAAAATTCTGCTGGCAAGAAAACATCATACGCTTCGACACCATGATTCCAAAGCATTTGTAACTCATAGATAAATAGCTGTAAGAATACATCGAGAGATCTCTTTGGATGCTTTTGGCCGGGAACAAGAATTGAGAGGAACAAAAACTCTTTACGCATGCACATAGATAGAGGCAAATTGTACAGTGTTACGATAATGGGCCATAACGAATACTGTCTTTCATGCTTTCCAAATGGGTTAAAATCATCCGTATATAACCCAAGATACACATTTCTTTGCTCATACGCAAAATCTGGATACAATGATTGAAAATGTTTTCACGCTTTTGCATTTAAAGGATGTGTAATCTCTCCATCTTGACGATGCCATGTATGTCATCTCATTGGCTCTACCGTGTGTTGAGAATGAAATAACCTCTTCAAGCTTTTCGTTAACAGTAAATACGACATCTATTTAAATAGAATTGAAACTCTACCGCCAGTTTCCTGATATCGCGGTTTATGATATAATCAACATCTTTTGCGGTTTTGATCTTCTCTCCAATATATCATACAGTTGTCGATGCACACACCTATCATCTGATACGGCAAACAAGGACCATCACTAAGTTTTTGTACCTCGTAGTATGATGCTAATGAAAGATTATCACCAGGTAAAATATCTTTCACAAAATCTGCTATCGCATCTATACACACTACAAAAAAACACCTGGGAAACAGATGGAAAATACCATCAGAAATCCATCGAAAACACATTTTTTTGATATACACGCGGGGTCTCTAGAATATTCGCGCTTAAATTTTTGCTATTCCATCAGAAATCCATCGGTAATTTCCTATGGATTTACGACGGAATAGCAAAAATTTAGGCACGCGGAAGACGGAAAAAAACTTGGCGGTTTAATTTTTATATTTCATCAGAAATCCGTCAGTAATGTCTAAGGGATTTCTGATGGACTGCATGTCTTGTCATTGGTCAGTCAAAGCAGTGCAAACCTTAACATTTGACATGTGTTTGCCTGAATCCGTCTGAAATCCATCAAAAATTTCCGACGGAATTCCGACGGGTTAGTGGTTTTGGAGGTTTTTTCGAATTGTTTCAATTGAGATATGTTTGTACTATGATATATTGGTGATTTTAATCATAACTTTATTAATTAAATCTTTGGTTATATTTAATTTATCAAATGAATTTTAGTTTCTGTAGTAACATACGTAAGTTAAAGTATATGTTTCATTATCTAACAATTTATGTAATCTATGAAATATTTTTAAAGCATCTCATATACTTTCTGATCAAGTTTTAATTGTCTCATACCTTATGATGTTACTATTAGAATTGTGTTTTGAGGTTAACTATGTAAACTGAAATAAAAAAATCCATGAAATCCCAACCATGACGGAAATGGCTAACCACTTTTAATTCTTTTAGAAACCTATAAAATTTAAAAACAAATTATAAATTCTTATATTCTTTAATTAATTATTCAAAAGTAAAATGAATAACCATACTTAATTAATCACTTACATAGAATTGTAGCCAAAGCAGAAAGTCTGTGTCCTTATGGATTTGAAGTTCTTCTTCTGATTTTTCCGGATAGTAGCCACGTATTAATGCCATGTAGATCCTGTTAAAACACTACACATTTAAGTTACCAAAAAATTAAGGATGATTTGAAAATTTAAATTATTAAACATGTTTTACCTTTCATATCCTGCAATATCCTCACAGTTTGTTAGGATATACGTATGCAATTTTGTAAACTCCTGATGTGAAAGTTTGCGTTTCTTTCCTTTTCCACTCGCTTGACCAACTTGGAAAAATAACTCAAGGGCATACATGGGGTAAATCGCTCGCTCACCTCGATCATCATTGCGACTTGGAAGTCTACTCTCTGTACGAACTTTCGAAGGAAAATAATATTCAGCAAAGTGTGAGGCTTCTTCATTAAGGCTCTGTGCGACAATAGATCCCTCAACTTTGCTTATATTTTTAACCTTCTTTTTCAGATGAAACATGTACCGCTCAAAGGGATACATCCAACGGTATTGAACATGACCTCCTAATGCTGCTTCTCATGGAAGGTGGATTAGAAGATGTTCCATAACATCAAAGAAAGATAGCGGAAAAATATTCTCAAGATTACAAGTAATCATTGGTATATCAGCTTTTAAATTTTTAATATGGTCCACTATAAGTGTTCTAGTGCATAAATCTCAAAAAAAGCACCAACAGCTGCATATAAACATTAAAAAATTAAGATATATATATATATATATATATATTAATACTAAAATGAATTAAAAACATAACCATATATATATACCAGCAATTATTTGGTGGACATCTTTATGAAGAAGTTGCGCAAAGGAGAATGGAAGGAGCTGCTGCATCCCAACATGACAATCATGACTCTTTATCCCAGTAAATTTATCTTCATCATGATTGATGCAATTCCGTAGATTAAATGCGTAAACATGATTGCTTCTTATCATCTCCCAACCGATACGCAGATAAAAGACATTTACCATTAGGAATAATTTCAAAAAAATCTCGAGCGTAATACAATGGCAAGTCTAATCTAGACTATATTTTGTCTTTTGTTTCTCATGAACATTTGAAACCATGTTCATGATGTTGTCAAAGAAGTTTTACACAACATGCATAACATCTAAATTGTGTCTCAATATATGGTCTTTCCAATAAGGCAAATCCCAGAAAATACTCTTCTTGTGCCAATTATGAAATAAACCGACATCGTCAACATGATCACGTCCATTACCCTCACAGTAAGGAGTCCGCTATGCACCAAAATCTCTTAACCGGTCCAATAAACTAATCCCGTCTATCTCAGTAGGTGGACCGTTAAATACTTTTTTATTCTTCGTAAACAATGTCCTAGACCGACAATACGGATGATCACTCAGTAGAAACCTTTTATGGCAATCAAACCAACACGTTTTTCTTCCATGCTGTAGTTAAAATGCATTGGTGTTGTCTTGGACTTACGGGCAAGATAATCTTCCACGGGTTGTCCATCCAGACAACATACCATATGTTGGGAAATCGCTAATCGTCCACATTAGAACCGCACGCATCTTAAATTTCTGATAGCAAGAAACATCATACGCTTCGACACCAAGATTTCAAAGCATTTTTAACTCATATATCAATGGCTAGAGGAATATATCTAGAGATTTCTTCGGATGCTCTTGACCGAGAACAAGAATGAAGAGGAAAATGGAAGGAGCCACTGTATCCCAACATGACAATCATGAAACATCCGTGAATTTGACATAATTCTGAATCCAATAAAAAATGCTTGCTTCTTATCATCTCCCAACCGATACGCAGATAAATGACATTTACCATTAGGAAGAACTTCAAAACAATCCCGAGTGTAATACAATGGCAAGTCTAATCTAGACTTCATTTTATCTTTTGTTTCCCTTGGACATTTGAAACTGTGTTCATGATGTTGTCAAAGAGGTTTTACACAACATGCATAACATCTAAATTTTGTCTCAATATATGGTCTTTCCAATAAGGCAAATTCCAAAAAATACATTTCTTGTGCCAATTATGAAATACACCGATACCGTCAACATGATAATGTCCATTATCCTCACAGTAAGGAGTCCGCTCTGCACCAAAATTTCTTAACCGGTCCAATAAACTAATCCCGTCTATCTCAGGAGGTGGACCATTAAATACTTTTTTATTCTTCGTAAACAATGTATTAGACCGACAATACGAATGATCATTCGGTACAAACCTTTTATGACAATCAAACCAACACATTTTTCTTCCATGTTGTGGTTAAAATGCATTGGTGTTGTCTTGGATTTACGGGCACGATAATCTTCCATGGGTTATCCATCCAGAAAACATACCATATGTTGAAAAATCTCTAATCATCCACATTAGAATTGCATGTATCTTAAAAATCTGCTAGCAAGAAACATCATACGCTTTGACACCAAGATCTCAAAGCATTTGTAACTCATATATCAATGGCTAGAGGAATATATCTAGAGATTTCTTCAGATGCTCTTGACCGGGAACAAGAATGAAGAGGAAAATGGAAGGAGCCACTGTATCCCAACATGACAATCATGAAACATCCGTGAATTTGACATAATTCTGAATCCAATAAAAAATGCTTGCTTCTTATCATCTCCCAACCGATACGCAGATAAATGACATTTACCATTAGGAAGAATTTCAAAACAATCCCGAGTGTAATACAATGGCAAGTCTAATCTAGACTTCATTTTATCTTTTGTTTCCCTTGGACATTTGAAACCGTGTTCATGATGTTGTCAAAGAAGTTTTACACAACATGCATAACATCTAAATTGTGTCTCAATATATGGTCTTTCCAATAAGGCAAATTCCAGAAAATACATTTCTTGTGCCAATTATGAAATACACCGATACCGTCAACATGATAATGTCCATTATCCTCACAGTAAGGAGTCCGCTCTGCACCAAAATTTCTTAACCGGTCCAATAAACTAATCCCGTCTATCTCAGGAGGTGGACCATTAAATACTTTTTTATTCTTCGTAAACAATGTATTAGACCGACAATACGAATGATCATTCGGTACAAACCTTTTATGACAATCAAACCAACACATTTTTCTTCCATGTTGTGGTTAAAATGCATTGGTGTTGTCTTGGATTTACGGGCACGATAATCTTCCATGGGTTATCCATCCAGACAACATATCATATGTTGAAAAATCTCTAATCATCCACATTAGAATCGCACGTATCTTAAAAATCTGCTAGCAAGAAACATCATACGCTTTGACACCAAGATCTCAAAGCATTTGTAACTCATATATCAATGGCTAGAGGAATATATCCAGAGATTTCTTCGGATGCTTTTGACCGGGAACAAGAATGAAGAGGAAAAAAAATTCTCTACGCATGCACAATGATGGAGGTAAATTATACGGTGTTACAATAACGGGCCATAATGAGTACTGTCTTCCATGCTTTCCAAATGGGTTGAAACCATGTGTACATAGCCCAAAGTACATATTTCTCCGCTCTGACGCAAAATCTGGATACAATGCTTGAAAATGCTTCCAAGCTACAGCGTCTGAAGGATGTGTAATCTCTCTATCTTGACGATGATCCGCATGCCATCTCATTGGCTCTACCGTGTTGACCTTTCCGTTAATGGTAAATACCACATCCATTTAAATAGAATCAGAACTTTGCCGCCAGTTTCCTGATATCGCGGTTTATGACAAAAGCGATTACACATCTATTGCGGTTTTCATTTTCTCTCCAATATATCATACAGTTATTTATGCACACATCTA
Organism: Cardamine occulta; assembly: GCA_028015245.1. NCBI lineage: Eukaryota > Viridiplantae > Streptophyta > Magnoliopsida > Brassicales > Brassicaceae > Cardamine > Cardamine occulta. The sequence goes on from CM051389.1 coordinate 7,624,011, forward strand.
TCATCTGATACGGCAAACCAAAATCAGCTATAAGTTTTTGTACTTTGTAGTATGATGCTAGTGAAAGATTATTTTTAGACAAGATATCTTTCATAAAATCTACTATCGCATCTACTTATTCCTCCGCCAAATTGAAATCTGTCTTGATAGTCATCATTCTACTAGCAGATGATAATGGTGAATGACCTTCTCTATAGCCGGTATATAATGGCTGCTTCGCTGCATCTAACATATCAAAAGTCTTTCTTGTATACATCATTAGTTCAATCCTTTGTAGGAACTACCCGTAATAACAAACTTGCAAATCGGCGAGCTTCTGAATTAGGTTCTTCAACCCTATCTCTATCATCACGAGCTGAGTGCATATTCTCCCTAAATGTATCATTCTCCATCTCAATTGTTCATACACCGACATCTACTTCTATTCGTTGTCCTGCACTATCAGCAATATATGGTTCGCTAGTACTATCATACTCAAAAAAAAAATTTCCGTGTAAATACCAAATCTTGTACCTCGGCATAAACCCATTACCATACAAATGATGCCAAACTAACTCTATCTTAATATTATGAGAATTCCGGCAAAGTGAATAGGGACATTTCAACTTACCACTTCTTTTGGTTTGTTGTTGATTTTTCGCCACTTCCATGAATTCGCATACTCGTCATTCAATAAGTTTGACTCCGGATTCCTCATTTCTCCATCCATCAATGATCAAAAATTATTTGAAGAAGCCATTTGAAGAAAATAATTTGGAAGAAGGTATTATAGAAAGAATTTGTAACTGTGAATGAATGGAGAAGGATGAAAACATATATATATAGAATTGCAGGCCATCGGAATTCCGTCAGAAATCTATTGGAAAGTAACGGCTCCGACAACGACTACAACAACGGTAACAATAACGTTCAACATTTCTGATGGATTTTCGATGGACATGGTAAGAGCCGTCGGAAATCCATCGGAAACTAACGGGTCCGACAAGGTCTACAACAACGGTAACATCATAGTTCTTAATTTCCAATGGATTTTCGACAGATATATGTTTTTGAAAAACCATCAAAAAAATATCAGTTAGCCGTCAGAAAAATTTGTCAGTTAAAACAACTGATTATGGCTAGCTTTCTTGTAGTGACATTCCTCTGCCAAATTGTAGTATGTCTTAATAGTCATCTTTCTACTGACAGATAATAACGGTGAATAACCATCTCTACAACTGCTATATAGTGCCTGCTTCGCTGCGTTTAACATATCAAAAAACCTTTGCGCTTCTAAATTAGATTGTTCAATCCTATCTTTATTTTTACTGGCTTACTGCATATTCTCTCTAAATGCATCCTTCACCATCTCAGCAGTTCCTAGACCGACATCTATTTCCGTTATATATCCTAAACAACCAGCAACATATGGTTCGCTAGTACTACCATAATCATATTTTTTTTGCCATGTAGATATCAAATCTTGTACTCCGGCATAAACCCATTGCTATACAAATGATGTCAAACTAACTCTACTTTAACATTATGAAAATTCCGGCAAATTGAACATAGACATTTTAACTTACCATATTTATTGGTTCATGGTTGATTTCCGGCCACATCCATGAACTCGCATATACCTCGTGCATACTCATCGTTCAATAAGTTCGAATCCGTATCCTTCATTTCTTTATCCATCCATGATCGAAAATAATTAGAAGAAGGCTTCTCTTCAACTGTCTGGAGGCCATGTTCTGAAATAGCATGTATGAATGATGTAATAGGAACATCTATTGCATGGCCAGAGGACAAAGTCATTATGTGTTAAGTGTTGAGGTTCATTCTACTCCTAGTACTTGTTTTTCGTTGCTGCAGAACAAAATGAAACAGTTGTTAGTTTAAGACATGTTATTGTGTTTTGGATCTAAGAGATATTGTAAGTTAGATAGTTTGTTTAATGGGAATCAATTTTAAAATTTCTGATAATATGCAAAACAGGTTCCATTAAGGGTCATTATGAAATATGATAAAAATCGTGTTAATATAAAAATAACAATATATTAGTGTTATTAGAAAACATTTAATCACAAAATATTATTGTCATTAAAAAACATATTATCGCAGGTACTAAACTGCTACGGCACAATATATTGTAGCATTAAAAATAAACTATTTCATAATATATGTCATCGATATTTAAAAGCCATTACTGAGTAAATAAAAGCTTTTTACGATTACTATTATAAAAAAAACTAAAAGGTTTCCTTAACGCTATACGATAGCAAACACCAAAAGAGCTATAGTATGGGGAGTCTTATTATAGCTGTCGATGTCCTAGCGTTCATAGAAACGCTATTAATCATGTATTATAGCTGTTATCGTACGCTAAGAATGTACGTTTTTTTGAAGTGTAATAACGTTCATGGCATACAATAAACGAAAATACAAAACAAATCATTTTCCTGGCTTTACTATGTAGATAAGTTATAAAATAAGGAAGCTATACCCTAAACACATATTAGGAAACCTAAACAAGTAATTTTATAGTATTTATTCCGAAACAAAGTTACAAAAGAAGGATACTATACCCTACACCCAAATAGAATTTGGAATCCAAATATATAATTTTATAATATTTATCCCGTAAGATGGTTATAAAAGAAGTATACTATAACATATACCCAAATTAGGGAACCCATACATTAGATTTAATAGTATTTTTTATGCAACAAAGTTACAAGATAACAATACTCTGCCCTACACTCTAATAGAATAAGAAATCGAAAACGTATGATTTTACAGACTGTATTCGGTAACTAAGTTATAAAAGAAGGATTATATACCCTAGACAAGTATTAGAAAACCCAAACAAATAATTTATAGTATTTATTCCGTAACAAGGTTACAAAAGAAGAATAATATACCCTACACTCAAATGGCATTGGAAACCCAAACTTATGATTTTTACATTATTTATCTCATAACTAGGTTACAAAATAAGAATATTATACCCTACACCCATATAAAATGAAGAATCCAAACATGTGATTTTACAGTATTTATTCCATAATAAAGTTATAAATGAATGAATTTATACCCTAAACACATATTAGTGGACAAAACACATTGCATATATTTTTTTTACAATAACATATGGAAAAAATAAGAAGTTAAACAGAATTGTCTCGTGAAAAAAATATATAGCATATATTTGTCTATAGAAACACATGGACAAACTAAAACCAAAATTTGTACAGTTTTCATAAGAATAACAATGGACAATTAGAAAATATGATGTCATTAGGCTTGAATCAATTACTGGAAAATATAATACCCAAATTTGGGTTTGATAACCAAAACAATCCCTGTGAAAGAGAAACAAAAGTGGCAAAAAAATCGAATAAAACATGCGTTGTGTACGTGAAAATCGAAGTCTTGGAGTTAGAGCGGAAAATTTAATGTCAATGGGGTTAAATAAATTACTCAAAATTATATCCTAATTTTGGGCTTCCAAAACCACACCCCTTTTTCGAACAAAGAAAATATAAAGTAGGAATATCAACCAAATAAAACATGAGTTGTGTACTTGAAAATCGAAGTTTTTGAGTATGAGCGGAAAAATTGATGTCACTAAGTATGAATCAATTAACAAAATCTATACCCTAATAAAGCTAAACCCTATACTATAAATAAAAAATCTAAACATGATCTTTTATCTATCCAAACATAATCATCTCATAGACAAAAACGTAACATATTTTGTCTACAAAAACTCGCGGACAAAATAAAACAAGATGGAAAAAAAATTTCAGCTGATTGAAGGACAAAATAGTCGTTTACAAAGTCAAAAGGATGGCAAATGCCATAACAAAATTATTTTTTCCAAGACTTGACAGCAAAATGATTTTTTAAGAAAGCCATTCTCCAAAAAGTGGCTTTTTGTAAATAACTCATTTTAAAAATAAAGAAAATTTATCAAAACATCAACTAGTACGATAAGATATTTGGAATCGCAAATTATCTAGTTGCTTTGCGTCCGGGCCCCAATTTAAAAAGCTGATTGTTTCTCACAACATCAATCAAGAACCAAACTTTTTCAATTCAGATTAACTCATTAACAAGAAGGAGAAATAACGGAAGGAGGAGAAGCAAACTGTTAATCAACCTTTTTGATTACGTGCTTGAGTGTAATGTGGGATTTTTGTTTCTTTGGATCTCAGAACGTGAGGAAGAGTAAGAAAGAAACAGCGAAGAGGTGACGGTTGTTTTTTTCCTTTTTTCGCATTCATTTGTGTGTTTTTGTTTTGTTTTGTTAAAGTTATAAACAAAAACAAAAAAACAGATAAACAGGTGTCAGCACCATGCGCAACCACATTGCAAACAGCTGGATAGTGCTCTTCTTCTTTCATATAGTAGATTTGATGCTTAAATTCATTGGCTTTACGTTTTAGTTTAGAAAACCTCATTGTAATTATTAGTCTTAGACTTTTGGTTAATTTATGCTCTAAGAGACCTATTGTGTGACTATTTTGTGTTTGTGGATTGTTCCCGTTTATTCTACTGTGATTTCACTTTGCACTTGCAATATAGTTATTAGGTTAAAACCTAAGCTAGGAGGGGTGAGTCTCAGAAATGTTTCTCAGACTAAAGATTCCATGGATGGTCGAACTTGAGAATGTAATCTTATTCTCTGTTATAAGAGTCTCTAACTTATACTCAAATCCATATTCTAGCACTTTCAGGGAGGAAGGCAGTTCATCAATCATTCGACCTACATTGCTTCACCCTCCTGTATGATCCACTATGATCGCTTTTGTTTCTTGGAGGATTTCTGTACCCCTCAACTTCTGGATAAAGATGTGATTGACGGTGATGAAGTCTAAGTGGTTGGTTAGTTTTATTTTGTTGCTTTGTCAATCTTGTTTGATTTTCTTTTTTCAGACTTGTTAAGCACATATTGTAGTTGCTTATTTCGATGATTTCAAGTTTACTTATGACTGAATTTTGTTAATATACGGATGTTGAATGTTGTACAATTTCAGAGTAAGTCACCACAGATTTTCCTTGTTACCGCAGATTTATTTCTTATCACCACATAATATTTAATTTCGACATAGCTGATTTTTTTTTCCATTTCCTCAGATTTGTTTCTTATTATCGCAGACTTTTGTTCTGCACTATGCCAAATTTGTCTCAATTACACGACACACTTAGCTATATTGTACTCCACACTGCACATTTATTTCAAACATAGTCCTCGGAACACCAAATAACACCAAATCCTTGAAATAAATAGTCGTCACAATAGCAATTCATCAAAATAATCATCTAAAAACAGCAAACATTAAGATTTGGTTAAAACTATTTATTTGATGTCTGTAAGAATATATTTTCCTTAAAATGAATCAGTTATTTGGTTTTTGATATAGTGGTTTTGAACTGATTGAGAAGTGCACAATCATTGGTGTTAAAGGTTAAGTAGAGTTGATATATTGATGTTTCTCGAGATAAAGACACATTCTTCATACTGAGCATTTCTCTTTGTAATTCTTTGAGGCTATTGCTACTTATATTCAAAAATAATAAATAACGAATTCATTAAGTAAGAATAATAGATTAGGTTACTTGTAATTGACAGTAGCTTAATTTGGAGAGCAAATAATTGGTATGTCTATGGCTTCAATATCATACACCACCGTTGCTATATGTCTTTTTGTCAAACTAACACCTCAAAAGCATAATTCATTGCTTCACACACAAACACGGTAAAAATCAAATGTAGTTTTTATTACCTGAAAATATAAAAATTAACACACCTACACCTACACAATGACTAAAATTTGTTGAGCTCAACGGTGGATCACATTCATTTAGTTGGAATAGTCAATGTGAGAAAAAGTTGGTATATCTCAGTACTCTCTCTCAGCATATAAGGCATATTGCTCTGTTATTTTTTATTATTCTGTTTTTCTACAAACCAAACATGTATAATGTATCACTTAAGCATCTCATTTAAAGATTTAAACATCTCATTGCTCTTAAACATGTATAATGTATCACTTAAGCATCTCATTTCTCTGATCATTGTAAAAGTCTGCAACAGAAGTCTACCGTTGACCAACCACCACCACCGTTGAGCTCAAAAGTCTGTAATTATTCATACAAGATTATTGTCAGCATCAAATGAAAATTTTCATACAAGATCATTTTCAGCATGAAATGAAAATATTATAGATGATATATAACTTACAGGTGTTGCACTTGTCGCTTCATCATCTGCTTTTTGGTTTGAGTGTAAGTCCTCCTTGAGTTGAGCATTATCAAATTTCGTTTTGACAACTTCTAAATACTTTTTCATGCTTGAAAACATGTTAAAAACTTATTTTCTAGATCAATATTTCTCCCGAGAATGGATATACATACATCCAGATCCAAAAAGGGGCATAGTTACCAAAGAATTCAAGGAATTAAGGACTCAACGAATTCATGCAAGTTGCGTGATGGGACTCGCCTATGATTTGTTGTCCACGTATTCGTTGCAATAATATAAATTTTTGATATGTTGCATATGTGTGGAATAACTTGTTTAATAGAGGGTTTAAACTTTAAACCAAATTATTTTGTATCGTTTTCACATGTGCCAAATAATAGTGAATATGTGGAGAATAAGTTTGAACATCTTAGTATAGCTAGGGAGAAAAAACATAGTTACAGTTGATATGGTGAAAGATGCATTTCAAGAAAATATTCCGTCATTATATATACCCTCGTCAACTCATCGTGTCACATTTCCATTATGACTTTAGTTTTGTCAGAGAAGTTTGGGGGAGAAATTTCTTTCTCCTCCTAGAGACTTTTCTAAAGGTCCTTTTGTGACAAGAAAAAAAAAGTTTGAAGACCCGTCGAAGGACCAACCCTTCACCGAGGACTCGCAGGAGCCTAACTTGGTTCTTTCCTAGAGATCAAAACACCAACTCTATATTTTCCCCGTTATCCAGCACAATTTGACCTTCCTCCATGGAAAAAAAAAGTCAATGATCCGGAGGATATTGAAAATCTAACCCGAACAGATAAATAATAATCACGAAAGACCCAACCCTTCGTGAAAATGTGAAGAGAATGATACATAGAGTTAAGAGAGAGATTAAACTTTAGAAAAATATACTAAATAATCAGAGTGATGATAGATTTATTTGAGAATTAGAAATTGTCATATGATTACTTTCTTGGGAACAAGCTTGAGATGCTGCGACTTATGCATTGCGAGACCAGTCATGACATCCATGTTGATCTCTTCCGGTTTCATTCCATCCGGAAGTATGAAGTTGAAATTGAGGAGAAGATTCGCGAAAGGAACTTCGAGCATCACCGCACCAAGACGCATTCCCGGGCACATTCTCCTGCCCGACCCAAATGGTATAAACTCGTAGTCCGTGCCTTTAAAGTCAACGTCCTTCTCAAGAAATCTCTCGGGCCTGAACTCGTCAGGGTTTGGCCCCCACTCCTTCTCATCACGTGACACGGCCCACGCATTAACGTTGACTGTTGTCCCCGCGGGGATGTCGTAACCGGCGATCTTGGTGTCTTGAATGCAAGCACGAGGGATGAGGAGAGGTATGACTGGTTCGATCCTTAGGGTTTCTTTAACTAAAGCTCTAAAGTAAGGAAGGTTCTTGACGTCGTCTTCACTAACTAACGTTAACCCTCTCTCTTTCACATATCCTCTCACTTCTGCTTGAGCTTTCTTCATCACTTCAGGGTACTTCATTAGGTACGTCATCCCCCACACAACTGCCGCAGCCGCCGTATCAGTTCCCGCAATCACTATATTCTTTTGAAGCACAAAACAAAAACAAAAGTAAAACATTAACAAAAAAGAAAAAAGAGTGAAACACAAGCAACGATTGTTTGTAGTGCAAGCAACAATTGGAAACATAAATAAGAAATGAAGGAATGTTATAGACGTACCAAGACTACGGCTTTCACATTCTCTATGGTGAACTCGGAGGCGAAAGGTTGATCTTTGTAGATCTCCAATAAGAGATCAATCATGCTCTCGGTTTCTGGCTTGACCCTATTGGGGTTAAGCGTTTCATCAACAATCTCTTGCAGGTAAGTATCTTGTCTTTCAAAACACTCCATCATATAAGCAGTGAGGCCTGTCCAATCATCGAGAAATCGACAAAATGGAAAAAAATCAGAAAAAAAAATCTTCCCCAAAACGCTTTGAGTCCCATAAAGAATCTTGATGAACCTCTTCATCTCTTCCCCATCTTCATTGTACTTCTTCCCGAACGCTTGTCTACATACAACCGAGTTCGTAAAGGTCAACATAAGCTCACTTATATCGACGGCTTCAGACGTCTCTGCAGCCTTGTGGATCTTATCCATCATTTTCCTCGCCTCCTCCACCCGAACGTGCTTAAATGTGGCTACACGTGTGGGTGAGAACAAGTGATTCATCCCCATTTTCCTTATCTCCCGGTAATACGGTGTGTAGTGGTTCATTGCCATGTCACGCCGGCCATAGGATATAAATTCGTGGCCACGGTGCTGAGGCCGGTCGGCAAAGTTGACATCTTGCGTCTTGAGAAGTTCTTTCGTTAGCTCAGCTGAAGATACCACCACAAAGTTTTTGCTTCCTATCTTGTATGACAAGATTGGACCATATTTTTTGGCCCATACAGCGAAGAAGCGTTGTGGGTTAAGCTTTGTAAGCTGGTGGAGGTTTCCAATCACCGGAAGCCCCTTTGGTCCCGGAGGCAGCTTGTACTCTTTGATTTTTGGTTTTTGGGAGAGAAGAAGGAGAAAAACTGCAGCGAGAGCCACCACCACGGCGATTATGATATCTTCCATTCTTAGTTGTTACTACTTTTTAGTGTTAATTTAAACAGCACTAGCTCTTAATATTATAATATAAGATCTGCGTATACATGGGTAAAAAAAAAATACATTTATTTTTATTATATTAGTATTTAGATTCTGATTAGCATCCTGCAAACTTGTTTGTCAATATCAATTAGTAACTCTTTGTTAAATCACATTTTTTTCCTAGATACTTGATTTTGCTATACAACTTAACTAAATCTTCAATCATCATAAAATCTTACTTTAACCTTATGTATACTCCATATCAGTTAATAGAAGACAAAACTTTTATATCAAAATAATATATAAAATTCAGATTTATGTATGAAAATTGGTTTTGGCGGTAATAATTCTTTCTTAGTGGATCTCCGCCTCTTGTTTTGACTTCTTCATTTTGGGAGAGATCAATTTTGTCTTCTTCCCTTTGAGAAAGATCATTTACATACTATTTATGGAGAAAATATTTCCTTTAATTTCTATATCTCATAGATGTGTATTTTCTTCGATTCATAGTTTCAATAAAAATCTAAATTTATGAATAAAAAATAATATTAGAGTCATATTTGACTAATATATATTAATTATATTTTATAAGTTTATATTATTATTAATTTATGATAGGGCAATTCTCAAATTTGGCATAAAATGAAGTTTTGGGTCCATAAATAGCATACGCTCCTATTTTGGACAGAAATAACATTCATTAATGTGTAAAAAGATAAATTTGTCCCCTTTCTAAAAAACAAATTTCCAGTAATAGTATTTTCGCAATTTCCATAACTCCTTCACCGACCACTTCAACTCTCTCCAACGATTTCAACTTCTCCGATGAATCTCCGACGACAGAACCAAAGATACATTGCCAGAAAATCTTCACCGACGACTATAGTTGATGTCTCTCTATCATTGACGACAGATCCAAAGCTTCACTCTTTTTTTGTTCACGCTAACCCCAGTTTTTCAAATTTGCTCTTCAATTTCTTCATCTATTGGTTTTAGTTATCAATTTAGTGATTTGTGATACTTTTAGAAATCGAATTTGTTCAATCTCTTGCGATTTTAGAATAAATGTGTTGGATTGAATATGCATATAACGTGTTCGACGAAATATCTGTAAGAGTTGAAGTTTCAATGTTGGCTTAATTCATTGTATTTATTCATAAATCTCGTTCTTGCATGGTGTTTGTGTTTGTTTTTTGGCTCCAATTTGTTCAATCTCTTTCGATTTTTAGAACTTGTTCAATCTTATGTTTTATGTTTGACTTTGTTTTTGTTTCTTCATTGATTTTATGATTCCGGGTATCAATTGTTCTGGGTTTTGGATATCAATGTCTCGTTTATTTTTTGTGTTTTTTCATTGATTTTGTGAATCAAAAAATTGTGAATTGATTAGATGAACTGAATTGTTTGATGTTTATGAACTGTCTTCGCTTAGATATTGGTGAGAAGAGGTTTGCTGAGCCTTGCTCGGTTTACACTGTAAGAAGGAAAAAGAATCTTCAGCTATTCCAACTGCTCCTCTTCGTCTGGATTTGACATCAAGCTCTAGGTATGGAGCTCATTCAATGATATATAATTGTTGAGTTTTGGGGAAATTAACAATTAATTGGACTAAAAAGTAGCTAATGGATTTGTGAATATAGCTAGAACCATAGGATGCTACTTGATTTGTTGATGCTTTCTTGTGCCCTGTTTTGTTCTTTTGAAGTGAATCTTATCTAGCTAACATGTATTAGTGAATTGATTAGATGATGATGTCGTTTTGTTGAAAGTTATAATCTTTTTGTTGTTTTTCATACATTGTAAAGTATTGTACTTCAATCAGATATACAAATCAACTTTTTCATACACTGTAAATCTCTCTTTATTAGATTTAGGAAGGATTCATGATAGTTTAGGAAAGATTTGGGAAAGATTCATAAAAGTTTAGAGAAGATTTAGGAAGGATCCGTTGTTATTTAGGAAAGATTTGGGAATAATTTGTAGTTATTTAGGAAAGATTAGAAAGGTTTGACTTGAACAGATGATTGGCTGCAAGAGACAATTTAACATTTGGTTACAAAATCTCCAACTAATCATACCTTAAGGCAGAATCTGTTTGAGTTGAGCTTTTGAGTTTTGACACATATGATGATCAATTGGTTTCAATTCAAAATAGAAAAACCTTTTGATTTCTGCTTAAAACATTGTCAAGATTTTATAAAAGTTATGCCCCTTATTGCATATAAAGTGTTTGATTTGTTGTGTTTCTTCATTGATTTTGTGTTTCAATGTAAAGATGTATGTATTAAGCTTGATTTCAATTGTAGTCCTTTTTCACTTGACTTGGTTTTTGAATCTCATCTTGTTATTCTTTGTTTTTGGTTTGTAGGCTTATATTCTCTCAGTTTAGATTTATCAAGCTTCTATAAACTTCTGTTCTTACAAGTATTTTTTCTATTTCTTTTTCAAACATATGGATATCTCGTTATCAGATTTAAGAAGGATTCATGATAGTTTAGAAAGTATTTGGAAAAGATTCCTAATAATTTAGGAAATATTTGGGAAGGATTTCAAATTATTTAATAAAGGTTAGAAGGGTTTGACTTGAACAAACGATTTTATATATACTCTCCAGCACTTTTCTGTTGTCTTGTTATCTACCGTTGAGGCTAACCACTGGATCAGAATGGTATACGTTAGCTCTATTTTTTGGCTTTTTGTTATTTTTTTATTTTGTGTAACTTTGTTTATTTTTGTTTTTTGTTCAGATTGAGACTCAACACCGGGCATACACATATAGTTAGCGCCACGCTGAACTTGTTCAGTCGCTGCAAAAGATGGAGCATGGAATGCGTAGACTGGAAGCAGATTCAGCGGATTGGGAGAGGTTTGGTTTAGACTTGCTTGCCCTGATGCTGATGTTTCTTCGTGACTACTGCCGACTCTTCATAAGAGACATGGTTGAACGATGGTGAGACAATGCCACTGATGACTACTGCCGTTATTTCTTTTTTTTTTTGTTGGTTTAGTTTTCACATTTTCTTCACTTAAATGTATATTAGGATAATAAGCATATATGTATATAATAAAAAGCTTCCTAAAAGCACTCAAATGATACCTAAAAACAATCCAAAACATATTATGAGGAAACGTGTTCTCTTGTTAAACAATGATCATGAATTTCTATTTTAGGAACATATTTAGGAATCATTTAAACATGTTTTCTAAACATATTATAATTATTCTTGTGAACATTCAAATAACAGATTTAGGAAGCAGTTATACCTCTTTTTACAAAAATGATTTTTTAAATATGAAAACATGATCAGAAATGATTTCGCATGTTTCTTGTTAACACAATGATCATCAATTTATGTTTTAGAAAAGAATTTAGGAATCACTTAAGCATGTTTAGGAAGAGTTTCCTAAAGACATTATAATTATTTGTGTGTACGTTCGAAATAACAGATTTAGGAAACAGTTAAGCATGTTTAGGAATAGTTTCCTAAAACATAATATTTATTTGTGTGAACATTCAAAATAACAGATTTATGGAGTAGTTATACCCTTTTTAGAAATAATTCCTAAACAATATAATAGTAATGGAGGGTTTTATGTAATATATGCATATGTCTATATTGGGAAGAGTTTTCTAAAACAAATGACATGATTCCTAAAAACTTGATCATATGCATATATGTATATTAGGACAGTCTTCATAAATCAATGAAAATGATTCCTAAACACTATCCCAACATGTTATATTCTGTCCCAAAACATTAAGGTTTGTGTTGGATCATATGCATATAAACATTAAATGTTCAGATAAACATCCAATAACAAACAAGATAAATTGAGTTATTAAATATGAAAACTTGATTCTTATTCATATAATACGTTAGGAACTATTTCCAAAAACATATTTATTCTGTCCTAAAAACATTTAGTTTACTGAGTGAAGCAACTGTGAATGAACTACTTAATTGAGAATTAAAAAAAAAAAAACACAATCTACATAGCTGACCCAGTTTTCCAGATAAAAAATCAATCCTTGGAGGAAGAGAAAAAATCATCAAGAAACTTGAATTTCATATTAAATTTTAAAATTGTTGAATCATCAAATGACAACAATTTTCACAAGAAAAAAATACTAAAAAGCATACATCATTATAGTTAATACTAAATATGGTCACTGATTAATTAAGCAAACATTGATCGAGCTAATCTTCAGGTGGATAGTGATAAGCTGGTCATAAACAGCCACAACATCGCTGATATGTCCCTGTAACACTGTCTACAAGGTTTATTGAATGCTCACACAGACCCATCTCCTCACTTACAAGTGGTAAGATTCACCATCGAGCTTGATCAAAATACAGTAAATTCAAAGCAGAGAAGAGAAAAGCTTGATCAAAACACTGTAATTTCAAAGCACAGAGGAGAAGCTTGATTAAAACACTGTAATTTCAAAGAAGAAAAGAGAAGCTCGATCAAAATTTCCATCCATACATAACGAAAAAAATTCAAATCAAATTGAAATTGATTGAAACAAAGAAAAAAAGTTTGATCAAAACACTGCAATTTCAAAGAAAAAAAAAGAAGCTTGATCAAAACACTTTAACTACGTGATTTCACAATTATGAGAAGCTTGATCAAAAATTTCATCCATACATAACGGAAATTTTCAATCGAATTGAAATTGATTGAAACAAAGAAGAGAAGCTTGATGAAAACACTGTAATTTCGTGGTTCCACAATGAAATTTAACTGAAATCAAGGAAGAAAGAAGAAGATGAAACCTTATTTATGAGGAGGAAGATGAAATGGAGGACGCAAGGAAGAAGATGAAATCGAGGAAGATAAAACTTGAGTTGGTGCCATTATAAGAAAATTTTGAATCCGTCCAGAGTTCTGTTGTTGTCGTCGCCATCACAATTATTACGTCGGCAATATAATCTCTCATCCGATTTGAGATTTGAGATTGAATTCAAAATAGAGATATTTTACAACATGGGTAGATTTGTCTTCTCCCTTTTAATGAATGCTATTTAAGGAACAAATGAAGATTAATGCTAGTTTTAACCAAAAAACATGATTTAGTGCCATTCCAGGGAATTTCTCTTTATGATATTGTAGGACCATATATTTACATAGGATTTTCAAAAAAATTATTATCTTATTATTTTTTCGAATTATATTAATTATTACACTGGTCCAATTCAAGATCGAAAAAATTTATTAATTTGTTGAGAATTAACTAATAGAGGTTCTACTGTAATTTTTACTATAATTTATTTAACATTTAATCAATTAGGATAATGAATTCAGTTGAATTATATTTGAATCAAATTTTTAGTTTAAATAATTAGAAGCATGTGAAAAACATCATTGAAGTCTAAATAATATGAACATCAAAATTTGAAAGAAAAGTTTACATTTTATTAAAATAATAAGATGTAACATAAATTAGAAAAAATAGAAAATAAAAAGATATATTTTATCATTTACATTTTTTGTTAGTTTTTCTTTTTGATTATGGAAAACAAAATAACACAATTTTTTAGTTAGAAAGAAATATAAAATAAAAGTATATATTTAATTATTTACTTTTTCTCTTTTTGTTAGTTTTTCTTTTTAATTATAATTTTCACACATGCCAAATTTTTGTGATAGTAACTAAGTTTTATATAATAAGATATAGAAATATAGATTGTATTGTGTTTCTTTTTCTTTTCTTTTTTTTGGTGTAAATGTTTAAGTTATATTTCATTTTCTTTTTAACCAAACTTAACCAGAATGCTATATGCCAACTAAACCGAAACCAAATGGTATCTTCCTTTTACCTACTTTTGAAACCTCACGTGTTAGAATAGAATAGAGTGAAAAACGCCTTCACCTACCCATCGTCTCTCTGATGTCGTTTATGTTTTATAATGGGTCATGCAATCGCATTCGTTTTTGTCCTCATATATTTGTTATTTACACAAATCTTTATTCAACCTCGTTCATGTATAGAGCTAGTTGTTTCATGCAGTCACACTCATTTTTTTCGATACTTATTTGTAATTTACGCAAATCTTTATTGGACTTTGTTCTTATTGAATGGTCTAAACAAACGAAGGACCTACATGTAGTACACAGTCCTATAAATTAATAAAATTTTCTGGTCCCAAGTCGGGTTGGTGTAAAAATGAACAAAATTCGATAAGATAATAAGATAATATTTTTTTAGAATTTCTATGTAAATATATAATTCCATTAATAACATAAATTAATAACCATGTAAATTTTCATATATATATATAAAGACAATATAATTTTGTTTTTATGAATTTATGTTATAACTCATAAATAACTTTTCTTATATAAAAAATATTATGTTGTATTTTAAACTATCTTATTATTATAATGTAAATAAATTTTTCATAAAATAAAATTTTCTATAAATTTTTAAATTATAAATATGCATAATTTTTATTTCAATAGTTGTATAGACTGTTTAAATACAAAAATTAAGGTTACTAATCATAAATTTAAAATTTATGTTAATTGTTTATATAAGTGAATTCATCTATAATCTTTGTTATTTATTATCAAAATAATTTAATTTTCTTTAAAATTTTAAACTTTCAAGTCCAAAACTATTAAAATTTATAATATCCAATAAATTAATTTTATTTAGATCAAAATTTTTTAATTTATTTATTTTTAATTTTTGACAAAAATCTCATTAAATTAATAAAAGTTATTTTATATTATAAATTAATATCACTATAAATTAATAAAATATCATGGTCCCAATATTATTAATTTATAGAGGTTTTACTGTAGTAGCAAATGGAAACATAAAATATTTATAGCAAAAATAATATGGAAAAAATCAAAATGATGTCGTGATATCATAATTATGTGCCAAGGGATCTCATAGCCGACTGGTGCAGTTCCCTAAGCTGGCATTTAATTATGAAATATTTAAAAGTACCATTGTGTTAGGGATGAATTTGGAGCCACAAATCGTTGTATGGCATTGGGTTTACCATATGCAGGGTCAAGGACCGAAGGGTTTAGATAAAAAGATGGAAACATAGGTCCTTCGTGACAAAAAAGAGTCGGCATTCTCCAAAGTTCAGTCCCAACAGTGTCCAATTCATTCACACTGTTCGGTTGTGAGTTTCAATAGAGTGATTTATCTGAAAAGTGAGTTTGCATAAAACTCTTTAGCGAAGTGCATGTTCAATTCTGTTAGTAGTTGAGTTTCAATGATCCAGATCAGTTTAAAGAAACATAGATGACAGTCTTTTGGTCATTAGATACAAATTATTTAACATTTTATCACTTATTAGGTGTTATTAAATACAAGAAAAAGTGTTATATTCTACTTCATTCTAAAACCTAGTTGCAGAATGATTAGGAACTGCCAAAAAATGATAAAAAAAACCATCAACATCATCGAAAGTCGAAACATCACCAAGTACCATAAAATATTTTTAAAAACAAATTATGTGGTTGCTTTGCGTCCGGACCCAACTTAAAAAGCTGAATGTTTCTCACAACACAATTAAGAACCAAAAATGTACCAAATTTAAGTTTACAAAAAAAAACACATGTTTGCAATTAGAATCAAATTTCCAAATTGAAATCTCAGAAATTCGTTTCCCCTCAACAGAGAAACATAGAAATGGAGAATATTAGATTGACTTATGGCTCAAGGAACCTTTTACCGGATTGTGCCATTGCTGATAGATGAAACTTTGCATACACCTTCAGATGTAGTAAAGGGCACATCTTTGTAACAAGCAACCAGATTCTCATTTGTGCGTAGATCCACCAAAAGAGTCTCCCAAACTTTCCTCTTCGGGACTAAGACATCGTCTGGCTCACCTTCAAACCCAGGAAATGTTACTCGCTCTCCAATCTTTGCAGATTCAGGGGGCTCAACTAACTCCACCTGAGAGTTTCCAGCAAAAACAATTTGTTATATGACAGAAATGAAAATAGCAGAACTACGAACAAGTCAGTGACTAGTATGAACTCTACCTTGCTTCCATCACTACTGGAAGCGGCAAGAACCATTGCTTGTGACACAACCTCCCTCATTTTCGCCGCCTTCAAGTTACAAAGAACACAAACCATACGGTTCTGTCCAGAAACAATATTAGATCAATTGGATTGTAGAAAGGATACATACTGAAATTGGGATGAAAACAAATGATTAGGCTGATTGAACAAACCTGCATTTCCTCAAGAGGTATATAGTTGACCAGTCCACTAACAACGGTCCGCGGTTTATCTTCCCCAACATCAATTTCTTCCACATACAATGCATCTGCCTTAGGATGTTTCTCAGCCTTCAGAATTTTACCAACTCGAATATCAAGCCTTGCCATAGTTATTTCACGATCCGCAGCCGGCTGAGTTTTGGAACTTCCTGCACCTTTTGATGATGATGCCTTTTGTTTCTTGGCATCTGGGAGAAAAAGAAAACAGTAGTTCAGCGAATGATCAAGTTACTGAGACACAAGTTACTATGATAAGCTCAGGATCTCTACCATTTAAAAAGCCTAAAGAATGTCAAACAACATTTTGAGAATAAGAATATAGAACCTGAAAGTTTTGTTTTCTTAAGTTGATCCGCCAAATTTGCTGCTTCATCCCTAGCACGTCTATCGGCCTGACTTCCAGCGAACTTTCCTCTGTACTGTTCCACTTCTTCGTCTATCTGTGATCATATCATTATTACAAAATATAACTCAAATGCTACATGGTAATATAATATACAACAAGCCCGTATATGGATAAAATCAGAGAGCTACGTACCAACTCCTTGAACAATGGTTGAGGGGTGCCTATTTTGTGGTTGGGAGGCAGAATCTCCCAAGGTCTACTTGCTTGTAATACCTCTCCATTCTCGTCGGAAAGGGAAAATTGTGGAGGCAAATTCAGCTGTTTAAATACCTACAAAATGCAAGAGACAACACTAAATCATGTTTGGTATTCTACTAAATCTAAACAGAATCAATGTTTCCAAGAAAATTAGTAAAACCGACCTCACGAGAAAAGGATGGCATGAAAGGTTCTAACAATTGGGCAAGAAGATGTACTAAACCAGCAGCAGTTCTTATAACAACAGCACAAGAAAGTTTATCTTCCTTGTAAAGTTTCCAAAATTTAGTATCCTACAGGGACACAAGCAGAAACAGCATAGTTGGTTAGATTGAATAGCCAACAAAGCTAATGTATAGTTTGTTAATGAGAATAGAATTACCTGCAAGTAAAAGTTCCCTTCACCCGAAATCATCATAGCAGTTTTCAGCCCCAGCTTGAGCTTAACCTGCATCAAATGAACAAGGCATTTATTAAAAACATGTTTACCAGGCACTGAAACTAAGATAGCTGTACCAGACCAAAGTGTTATTTTTTTTCTGGTTTAAATATACCAGACCAAAGTTCATATAACATTCTTCACCTTTTCCATGGCTTCAACATACTCCTTCACCAACACACCGAGCTTTTCAGCCAGGGACTGCGTTTGAAGATGAGATTCAGCACCCGGAGCATCAGGAATGACAGACCCATAACCTTCACATCGGTTAGTGCATGCAAACACAAGACAGGGGAAACATCAGAGACAAGCATGGAAAAGTCTTGGCCAAGTTGTTAAGAGTATCACTAAACAGGTAACCAGAATTCAAGCAAGTTTTTCATTTCTACGAGAGTTTACTGTTTTATGCTATCCAGCAACCTCATGCTCGATTTTTTTTCTCGGAAAGTGAAATGCAACATATATATATGCACTTAATCTTTTATCAGAGAGTGTTATATCAGTCCAGCATAATAATAGTGTCGACTCTTAACAGCCAGATGCAATTTTATATCATTCTAGACTACCAATCTTTTCCTATAGAAATTGAAAACCGAAATCACATACTC
>CM051389.1:7642869-7667869 GCA_028015245.1 Cardamine occulta
ACAAGCTAACATTTAATAACAGATTGATGACCCACTGTTCAAATATCTCTCAATTGCCAAACAACTGGCTGGTTCCAATAAAAGAATACAACGGATCCCATTTTTAAATTTGATATGTCAATTTAAAAATTTATCTACAGCTACCACCCAATACTTAAAGATGGAAAGAAATAACCAACCTCCATTTTCAGGCTTTGCTATAAAACTCAGAACTCGATTAACAAAGTTGCCTAGGTTGCTCAGCAACTCGCCATTCAGTTTTGCTTGCAAATCTTTCCATGAAAACGATGTGTCAGACACCTAGATGACCAATCACCAGAATCAATCAGTGTTGGTGACATCTACACACTTATGATGAATGAAGAAAAAATGTTTCCATTTTGTAGTAGCAATCAGTTACCTCAGGCCTGTTGGTCAGCAAGTAGTATCTCCATACTTCGACAGGTATATTTGTATCTTTTACATCATTACCAAACACTCCAACACCTTTACTCTTGGAGAACTTTCCTGAAAATCCGTACAAAAACATGTTCTCATAAAAACAAACAAAACAAATATAACAAAATCGCTCAGCTACTCCAAGTCCCAATGGAGGCCATGGTGAAACATCAACTAACCGTCTTCGTAGTTTAAGTATTCAGTCACACTGATTGTCTTCATCAGTGTCCAATTTTCCCCAGTTCCAAGCTGCGTAGAGGGAAACATCACCTACATATTAACAAAGTGCCAGTTGAAACAGTCAGATTTACAAAGATCAACCTTTCATAAGGAGACCTTGAGAATAGCTTCATAAAAGACAAGAACCATACATGAAAATATAAATCACATCTAATAAACAGTCAGACATCAAAGAAGCGATCACCAGAATATCTAATTTAATATGGACTACCGAATAGCAATGGTTTCAAGAACTAAAGGTGCCAAATACATAACACTGTGACTTGGTCTGTCACACCAGTAGAAGGGATAGAGAGAATGGTAAGCGGAATAAAGGCTATTGGAAATATGATAAAATTCAAATCGGGTAACTTAAAATGGCTAAGATGTTTCCAGTAAATCTTTACGAGCATATAAAATTCGACATAAGACGTTTATAACAAGGATGTGTTCCAAGATATTCAAAACAGAACAAGTCTTGGTCAACTGGAAATTTAGGAACATGCAGGTACTGTTTTTGACTTTTGATGTTCTATTTCAGAGAAAAAAGAGGAAATAACTAGAACGATTGGAATAACACATTGGCAGTAAACAAATTTCTGAAATGTTATATACTCACAGTGTGAAATGGCACATTGTCTTTCCCCATAAACTGATAAAGCTCTACATTCTCAGGATTTTTCCACCACTTCTCCCATTCAGATGTGTAGCATGACGTTATTGAGACGTATCCAATAGGAGCATCAAACCAAACATAGAAGACCTATAACATGATTCGAATTAGTAACTGATGTTTAATATGTTTGTAAGATTGGCTGGCCGTGAGGTTCCTACTTTATCCTTATATTTTTCATGTGGGACAGGCACTCCCCACTTTAGATCCCTTGTAATGCATCTCTGTCTAAGCCCATCCCGAAGCCATGCATTTGTTGTTTGAATAGCATTTTGACTCCAAGATCCAGAAACAGATGTCTCCTTAATATACTCTTCCAACTTATCTTTGAGCAAGGGAAGCTCAATAAACAGGTGATCTGTGTCCCGAATTCGGGGGGTGTTTTGACAAACCTGTTGAGAGATCAAACATTAGTATTCACAATAATTATAATAACAGACCACAGTCCTGCGCCTCTAAAGAAAGGCAAATAAAAAAATCAGTGGTCTATAGTCTATACTGTGAAATCAGTGAGTCAGAAATAAGATGGGAAGAAAACTAAAGCAAGCTCAGGACAAACAAAATCAGCTAGCCATTACCAGTAATATATATATATATATATATTATAAGCATATGCAATACATATGTACTGTCGCAGAGCATTAGAAAGTATTTCACACCAAAGATCTTTTTTATAACCAACGGATAAAAAGCATACCAGCTGTTTGTGAACGAGAATTTCTACACGCGTGAAGAAGCATGCAATGTCCCAGAGAAACTTAACAACTACTGTAATGCAGTGCTATAAACAGTATAAAACCACACAAATACAGTCCCATAATGAGATGATGGCCATGAAGGAGAGAAGCATAGCCCACCTTGCACTTTGGATCTTTAAGTTCAGTAGGATTCAGGAGCTTTCCACATTTTTCGCACTGATCTCCACGCGCAGAATCATAATTACATCCTTCAAATGGACAGGAACCCTCGACAAGCCGGTCAGCTAAGAACTTCTTGCATGTATCGCAGTAAAGCTGAAAACACAATGCACCACAAAAACTTGAAAGTTAAAAACCCACAAACTGAGTGGTGTAGATTCTTCTAGTTACAAACAACATATGTCTCCTCTTGTGATAAAATAAGGCTAACTGGCATTTGAGTAAAAGCATTCACCTGCTGCATGGTATTCTCTGAAAGCCAGTTGTTTTCCCACAACTTCTTGAAAATTTCTTGGCACACTACTGTCTGCTCTGGAGTTGAAGTTCGCCCAAACTTGTCAAAACTTATATCAAACCAGTCATAAACTTCTTTATGAATGGCATGGTACCTAAATGCAAAACAAAATACATGGTAGCATCAGAAATGAATGTGTATCATAGATGCTACAGTGAAAATTTCTCCAACAAAGATCTCTGAAAGGTTTTCTCAAAAACCATTCCTGGAAATCTGTGAAAACTTTTGTATATTTCTCTCGCTTAAGTGGAACAAGGATATACAATTAAGATTCAGAATTCTTATCACAAATCTCATAAACCTACACAATGAAAATCCACTGATTAAAAACTATTTCAAGACACATCTAAATCCCATAAACCGTCAGCACAGACAAAATCTATATACTTTTAGTCAGTAGATGATGACAAATCGAAACATAAAGTTTTGCAACAACACTAGAACCACAAAAATAGGAAATAAAGATACATTACTTGTCACAGATTTCCGTAGGAGTACAATTCTCCTCAAGGGCTTTGGTCTCAGTAGCAGTCCCATATTCATCAGTCCCACATATATATATCGCATTATAGCCACGGAGACGACAATATCTAGCATACACATCAGCACTAAGAACACCTGTAAGAAATACACACACAAAACATTGTATAAACCAAGCAATAAACCTGAAAATAGCCATCCTCACAGGCATAACAAATGAACAATTCACCAACAACTATAGAATATCTACTCGTCAACATAAATTTTGCAATCCCATATATTAACAAGCTTTAAATTTTCCAACAGATTTTGGAAATGATATGCATAATCAGATTCTGATGATTACTAAGCTAAACTGATTTAGAAATGGACCTCATAAACAAAAACACACGACTACATGAAAATCAGGTACGAAGACGACTTAAATGCATACAGATAAAGGTAAATCTAAACGAAAAGAGAGGAAAGATTCAATTACATCCGATGATGTTTCCGAGATGAGGAACGTTGTTGACGTAAGGCAGAGCACTTGTGATTAGTATATTTCTCTTTCCAGGGATCGGCAACTTGGCGCCGTTGCTCATGCCGTCGTCTTCCATGGCGAAGCAACAAGACCACAAGCCAATTAGGGTTTTCTCGAAGAATCAGAGACAGAGGAAGAAGTCGAATCAGAGTGGCTTAGAAAGAGAAGAAAAGCTCTTAAGCGGGTAAACCTAAGTAACGCAATGCGGCGGCATCAGATAGATCCGGTTAAGTTTAGACCGGACTGAAATTTGATTAATGGCTGGTTTGATACCTGAGAATGCAAGTTATTGATCTCACTGTCACTGGTGTGGAATTAAACCGGAATCTATTAGGAAATTACCATTATCTAAAAGGAATCGATCTAACATTTGATCTTGGCATGATTTGAGTTTTAACAAAAATGATTTTGGACATTTTGAAATTTGAATGAATTTAGGAAAACTGAAAGGATTTTTGCTTAAAATATTTGCAAATACCACTTAAAATTATAGAATTTTGGTTATATATTTTTTCTTACATTATTCTTCAAAAAAAATATGAATTCATAAAAATTAATGTCTATAATGTTTTCAACTACAAAAGATTTAAAGGTAGTTTTATAAATGAATACTTTGTCATAATAATTCGTTTTATTTTTAAAATAGTCAAAGTAACCTTTAAAACTTTTAAAATTTGAAAGATTTGTTTTTCTAAAAATACACTTGATAACATATTTGGCCAACTTTGCGAGCAATCTAGTAGATGATGCAAGCATTCAGCAGATTCTGCGACCATCTAACAGACTATGCAGATCTTTAGCAGACTATGCGAGCATTTGACAGATTTTGCACACATTTGGCAAACTTTGCAGATATTTTATAGACTCTGCAGACTAACTGGCAAATTCTACAAAGTAATTGACAGACTCTGCGAGAATCTGGCAGATTTTGCGAGAGACTAGTAGACTTTGTGGGAATTTGATAGATTTTACGGTTATTTGGTAAACTCTTGCAGAATAAATTTTGCAGCTTAGTTGGCAAATTTTGTGGATATTTGGCAGACCCTGCAGGAATAGCTGGCAGACTTTACAAATATTTGGCAGACTATGCAAGCATGGCAAATTTTGTGAGCATTTGACACACTTTGAAAACAAATGACTAACTGTATGAATATTTTATGGACTTTGCATACATATGACAAACTTTACGGATATTTGGCAAAGTTCACTTATATTTAGCAGACTTTTGTAATGATGTTTAGTTATTTGAAAA
This sequence comes from Cardamine occulta, assembly GCA_028015245.1. Taxonomy (NCBI): domain Eukaryota; kingdom Viridiplantae; phylum Streptophyta; class Magnoliopsida; order Brassicales; family Brassicaceae; genus Cardamine; species Cardamine occulta. The sequence continues at coordinate 7,647,667 of CM051389.1, forward strand.
AAAAAATATTCTTTGACACTAATCAAATGTTTTAGGTAAAAAATATTAAAAATAGAATTCTAATTATAATATGAATTAAAAATAGTTAATCAAATAAAATATCATTTGTTAATAATATATATTTTTAAAATATTTATTAGTTAGAAAATACATTTTCGGTATTATGGAATATATATATAGATATATATATATATATATATCTAAAGTAAAAGTCATTTTAGAAATAAAAATTAAATAGGGTTATTTTAGCTATTCTTAAAAAAAATAGTGGTTATCTTAGACAAAAATTTCTTTATAAATATTGAATAACTTTAGGTTTTAACTCACAATCATAAATACTATAATTAATGAACACTAGAGTTTAAAATCTTAGAGCATCTCTATTAGGAGTTTTTGGTATGGTTTTTCAATAATAAAAAATTAAAAATAATAGAAAATGAGAAAAGAGAGAGCGAGAGAATGAGAGAATGAGTTTTAAATGTAGAACCTGCTAAAGAATTAATTTTGTCCTTTTTATTTTCTTAATTGGTCAGCTTTCTTTTTCATTTTTAAAATTTAATTATACAATTAAACTATTTAAAATATTATTTTAATATTTATGAGAAACTTAAGGGAGTATCTCCCCTATGTGGATGCTCTTAGATATAAAAATCGACTACCTCGCTTTTCCTCCGTTTCATTTCTTGATATACTATTGATTTGAGTATATTTTATCTATAAAATTTAATTTATTTTAATCTCGGATGATTAATTAGTTGCGACTTTGCTAGTTTGCTTCACTACTAAGTCGAGAATATCTAGGACTTCCGCAATGATCTCCTTCATCTCAGATTCACCATCAAAGACGTAGGTTTTTGAATCGAATTTTTCTTTTATTTTTTTGTGCATTTTGAATTTTGAAAAAGATAGTGATCTTTTACGTGTCGTTAGACAAAGACATAAATGAATTTTAATGATGTCTTGTGGGAGATGTGTGAAGTTTTGAAAGTGTGAAGTTTTTTAAAAGAAACAAAAAGACATTCGTCTAATTTGGGGGCCCTCATTCTATAATGAATTTTTTTGAAAAATTTTGATCCAAAAAGTAACACCAAACCAAATTGTATGTTAATGATATTTGGTTGGACTGATTTTGATGCATGTATCATCATACCATACAAAGTTCCAGATGTTAGAGATAATATTGTTGGCCATTATGGAATGAGCAAAGGATATACAATATATCACGGCGTCGAATCCAAAAGCTTACCACAAATACAAATTCGTTTTTTTTTTCTTTTTTTTTTATGTTGTAGCCAACTAAAAAAGAGGTAGACCAACATAAGAACTTAACTATTATATTGCAACCTCTTGACATAAATATTTGATTCAAAAGTTTCAAAGTATATATTTAGTGACCTAATGTTAAAGACTAAATTGTCAAATTAAGCAAAATTCTTTTATGTTTATATCAAATTCTTGTACATATATGACTGTCATATTTTTCACCAATATGTGGAGGGCAACTTTCGGAGTGTCATTGTTTTCCTATTGACTATAAGTAAACATTGAAGCTTACATGTATTTGTTTCTTGGAATCCTATGAAGGGTGAAGAGCAATAATTTAGCTTTGTTAAAACTTCCAACTCTAATTTTTCACATTTTAATCCTTTAAAGTATATTGAATTAAGATATTATTACACTTTCTATGAACTAGGAAATATATAAATAAAAAAATTAGCTTCCATATGTTGCCTAAAATCATGATAACCTTGGTGTACTAGATCTTGGAGTTCAACAAGGCTCATACCAAATGGTTAATAGTAGTAGAATTAGCCTTATTGGAAAAAAAGGTGATCATGGCTCCCAATATCGGTGGGAGAAAGAGCTTCCTTTCACACATAATCGAGTTTTGTCTATGTGGAATGATTAACCTTCTGATTTTCTTTTCAAAATATGGGTTTTGGTTATGTCATGTAATATATTTTATTTTACGTCTCTGATAATATCGTCCGTGTTGTATTCATTGTGGCCTAAACAACCACTTGAGTAAGCATTGCAGTCGATTGACGAGAACTTGTTATTGTTGTAGGCTGCTATGGCACCTAATTAAAGATTGTCTTACAATGCTTCCCGATACTGTTGAACAACCTCCTCGACTTCAACCACCAGATATGCCTCCAGGTGGTGCAGATCGAGTTTATGCACTATGTTACCATGATCAGCCTAGCAAGGCTGAAAACGCAAATGCTATCAAGAGCGTTGATGAAAGCCATGGTCTTGGATAGGTAACTGGAGTCTCGAACTAGGAGAGATCAATAGTCTATTCAATAATTTTTTTGTAATTTCTTATTTAAATAATTTTATTTGTTTATTTTAGATATAATAGACTGCTTGTATTAGTGAATTCGAATTTGGTGTTTCACAACCTCGCATTTTTAATGAATGATATAATTTATTTATATATGTAATTTATAATGGAGGTTTTATGTATTCACTAAATTCGATGACGAATTCTTTTTAAAGGTGGTAGAATGGCAACGCCCAAATTCTGGTATTTCATACTTATTTTATTTATTTGTACTTTTCTTGTTAGTTATTTATTTATTTGGGCTAGTGTATACTTTTAGATTTAATAGTCAATAAAATAATTATTAATTATAAATTTTAATATAATATGAATTCATATTATTTGGTTATAATTGGGCCATAAATGTAGTAAGGATGGGCCGTTTGAGCCATTATAGATGTCCATCCAAATAAAGTTCTACAATGAATTAGGGTTTAATCTATGTTGCTAATTGACTTTGTATACGATAACATAGATTTGGGGGTGGCCGAACTTGGACTCCATATTTCTTTTGTCCTTGACTTTTATGTGGGCAGATCAAAAGCTATCATCATTGTTCCGTGAGTAATTATTTGTTTATTATATTGTTGATACCAATAGTGTTGTTTATCCAATCATATAAGTTTTATTTAGTTGGTGTTTCTACATTTTATATATAATGCAATATTTCGTTTTAGGTTAGAAGTTTCGATTTTTGTGAATTTTGATAGCATGCATCTTTTAGTTTCTTTTTGATTATTGTTGTACAATCTTATTTGAGTTTTTAATACTTGATTTGTGTGTTTGAATAAAGCAAGGAACAATCACGTTTTTGGTCAATGAAACAAAATAATAAAAATCGTTCAATACAAATCAAAAGATGGCCAACAGATTAAATCATGTGACCATGTGATGGTTATTTTCCCAACTTGCATCAATTTTTCTTCAAACTTAAGTGCATAACATGTAACCATACTTTAGTCTTTTTTTTTTTTGTCCAGTTTATTATAAACCATGGCTGATCTGTTTGTTCTCTTTTTATTTTATTTTGTTGAATTGTTGGATTATATTTTATGTTAAGTTTGGTAATTTATTTTGCATGACAAACCATTTGGTTAAAATGACATAGAAAGTCGAGTTCTTATCAAATCATCAAATTTTTAGGGATAGTTTTAAATTAATCTAATAGTCAAAACCTTTTAAAGGTTCATCACATTTTAAAATTGTAATTCTCAGAGTATGGGAAAAATTTTGGAGAAAAAAATGAAGTTAACTCTCTTTGGATTCAAAGGTCATTCCTACATCTCATAATTTTTATTATTTTTTGTAATCATATATTATTATTTTTCTTGATTTTTAAGTTCCAGCCAGTATGCAATGACATATTTTCACAATGGCATTAAAAAGGTCAGTCCTACTTCTAACCATTTTTGATATATTTTTATTTTATTTTAGTTTTTGTTATCAACTCACATTATATATATTTTATTTTTTAATCATGATGTAGTTTCATAAGTATATGTTTTACATAGAACCCTCACAAAAATTAATTCATGAATAATGTTCCTAGGTAAATGTCTAACTGAAATTTACAATGATCTATGTTCTTTTTATTTTATAATTTTAACACACTTATCTTGACACCTATATTTGGGTTCTAGTCTTTTAGGTTATTATGATTTTTAGATATATTTGTTAAAACTCCAAATCTTAGATGATTTATACGAAGAAATATTCAATATAATGAAAGGTTCAATTCCAACATTGCGACCTATGATTAAAGAACTATTATGATTAATCAATGTTTCTTAAAGAACTATTATGAGTTAGGCGATGTTTATTTTAATATCATACTAGAAAACTTTGAAAGAACTATTATGATTCAGATCAAAATTTCAACACAACCATTGATAATGATGAGTCATGAAGAAAAATAAATGTCATTAAATCATTAGAATATCCAAATATATTAACGCATAATATAATTATCTTTAATGATCGATTTGTAGCTTTTAAAGTCCCTTTCTTGAATTCCATGATACATATAATCATTAATAAGTATGCAAACACGATTTAAAACAAGTATAATCATTTTTAGTTAATGTTATCAATCAAATTTTAAACCCAACCAAAGATAATAAATCATGAAGAAGCAAAACCAAGAATATCAAAATGCATGAGATTAGGTGACAATTGAAGAATCTCGGTTTCCTTAGGACAAAAGACCTCAACTTCACTATAAAATTCAATGTCTTTAATTGTTGGCAACCATGTCACTCATCTCTCAACAAAATAGGAGTCCGCTAAATTTGTTTTGAAGACATCAATGTATAACATCTCCACCAAAAAAATTCATATTCTAATGAATTTGTAGCTTTTCATTGAACTCATGATCTCCTAACTTGGTAAAACCATTGTTTCATGTTTATCTTTTACATTTGTCCAAGTTTCAACCTTGTATTGGTATGAAACGACCATTTGAGACTCTGATTGTTCCAATAATGCACTAATAACTTTATTTCTTCATCTATGACTATTTTTTCTTCCACATGTTTCTTTTCTTATTTTTTTTAATTAGAAATTTGAAAAGAATAATATTTGTGATTGATTAACAAGCTTAAATACACCTCAATTTTTTGTGATTATATTCTTTTCACCACCAATTCAAAAAATTTTATGTTTCCATATAGAATTTTTTTTAATATAAATTCATCTTTTCATATAGAATTTTTTTTTAATATAAATTCATCTTTTTATATAGTATTTCTTTTTCATAAATGAAAAATTGACGCTTAATAATGAGTAAGCAAAGTTGTTTGAATATAGAAAATATTGAATTTTTTGAAAGAAACTAAAATATTGTTGAAATTGATTAATATAAGAAAATATGATAATAAAAATTTTCATATTTGTTTTAATATCATATTCAAATTTATTTTTATATGATATTTATTCTGGTCATAATTTTCAATTATAACATTCAACTACTATTTAAAAACCTAAGAGTAGTATATTCAAAGTTGCATAAAAATTCAATGCAACATAAAATGTAGTTGTAAAAGTCAAAATTTTATAATTTTGGAACTAATGTATACTTGCAATGACATTTGATGTTGTAATGAAGTTTTATATAACTTTGAATATATGAATCTTAGATTTTTGAATAATAGTTGAATGCCATAATTGAGAATTATATCCAGGATAGATACAATATATAAATAAGTTTGAATATGATATTTAAACAAACATAAAAGTTTTCATTTTCATATTTTCCCATATTAATGAATCTAACAAGAAATTAGTTACCTTCAAAGCATTCAACATTTTTCTTTATTTAAACAACCTTTGTTACTCATTATTAAACGTCTATTTTCATTTGTGAAAAAAATACTACATGGAAATGTGAATTAAAAAAAAAATGTATATGGAAACATGTCAAATCCTATAAATTAGTCGTGTGAAGAATAAAATCACAAAACAAATTGAGGTATATTTAAATTGGTTCATCAATCACAAATATTATTATTTATTTCAAATTTCTCATTTAAAAAGAAAAATAATGTGCCGGGAAAAAGTTATAATCATAGATCAAGCAGTAAAAGTTAATAGTGGAAATCATTGGAACAATCGTAGTCACCAATGGACGACCATACCAATACAAGGTATTGGATTGAGTATGCCTAAGCAGGTAACCAGAATTCAAACAAGTTTTTTTATCCTGTCCAGCTACCGCTTGCTCGATTTTTTTTTTGGGAAAGCCAAATGCAACATATACATATATGCATTTTATTAGCCCAGTAGAATAATATTGTCAACTGTTAACAGCCAGATGCATTTTTATATCATTCTAGACTACCAAATGTTTTCTATAAAAATTGAAAAACCAAAATCACATAATCACAAGCTAACATTTGACAACAGATTGATGAGCCACTATTCAAATATCTCTGAATTGAACAACAACTAGCTGGTTCCAATAAAATAATACAATTCAAGTGGATATGTCAATCTAAAAAGTCATCTACAGCTACCCAATATTTAAAGTCGGAAAGAAATATAACCAACCTGCATTTTCAGCCTTTGCTATAAAACTCAGAACTCGATTAACAAAGTTGCCTAGGTTGTTCAGCAACTCCCCATTCAGTTTTTCTCGCAAACCTTTCCGTGAGAACGATGTCTCAGACACCTAGATGGCCAATCCCCAGAGTCAATCAGTGTTACTGACATCTACACACTTATGCATGCCTATGATAGTTGAAGCAATCAGTTACCTCAGGTCTGTTGGTCAGCAAGTAGTATCTCCATACTTCGACAGGTGTATTTGTATCTTTTACATCATTACCAAACACTCCAACACCTTCACTCCTGGAGAACTCTCCTGAAAACCCAAACTAAAATCTATAAATGACAGAAAAAAGCAAAGCAAACAAATATAATTTAAAATAAAATCAGTCAGCTACTCTAAGCTAAGTAAGTCCCAATTGAAGCCATAGTGAAACATCAACTAACCATCTTCATAGTTTAAATATTCAGTCACACTGATTCTCTTCATCAGTATCCAATTTTCCACAGTTCCAAGCTGTGTAGAGGGAAACATCACCTGCATAACAACAAATTGGCAGTTGAAACAGTCAGATTTACAAAGATAAACCTTTCTTAAGGAGACCTTGAGGATAGCTTCAGAAAAGACAAGAACAGAACAAGTCTTGGTCAACTAGGAGCATTGAACCAATTCATTGGCAGTAAACAAAATTCTGAAATGTTATATACTCACAGTGTGAAATGGCACATTGTCTTTCCTCATAAACTGACAAAGCTCCACATTCTCTGGATTCTTCCACCATTTCTCCCATTCAGCTGTGTAGCATGATGTTATTGAGACGTATCCTATAGGAGCATCAAACCAAACGTAGAAGACCTATATATAACCATGATAAGAATTAGTAATTGGTGTTTAATATATTTGTGAAATTGACTGGTACTGAGGTTCATACTTTATCTTTATATTTCTCATGTGGGACAGGCACTCCCCACTTTAGATCCCTTGTAATGCATCTATGTCTAAGCCCATCATCCAAAAGCCATGCATTTGTCGTTTGAATAACATTTTGACTCCAAGATCCAGCAACAGATGTCTCGTTAATATACTCTTCCAACTGTTCTCTCAGCAACGGAAGCTCAATAAACAGGTGATCTGTGTCGCAAAAACGCGGTGTGGTTTTACAGACCTGTTTGAGAGATAAAACATTAGTATAGCAGACCATAGTCCTACACTTCTAAAGGAAGCCAAATGAACCAAAACAGTGAACTGGTCTATAATGTAGCAATCTAGTTAGTCAGAGAAATATGATAGGAAGAAAAACAAAGCAAGCAGACTAACAAAATTAGCTAGCCATTACAAATAATATAGATTATAAACATATGCAATACATATGTACTATAATTAGCTAGTCATAATTGCAACATTCTTGTATGATCTGCGCCTCATGATATCTCTATAATGAGATGATGGCGATGAAGGAGAGAAGTATAGCCCACCTTGCACTTTGGATTTATAAGTTCAGTAGGATTCAGGAAATTCCCACAGTTTTCTCACTGATCTCCACGAGCAGAATCATAATTACATCCTTCAAACGGACAGGAACCCTGAACAAGTTGGTCAGCTAAGAACTTCTCACATGTATCGCAGTAAAGCTAAAGAAACAATAGACCACAAAGACTTGAGAATTAAAACCCCACTAATTACTGAGTGGTTTATAGATCCTTCTACTTACGAAGAACATATGAATGCTGTTGCGATAAAATAAGGCAAACTGGCATTTGCATAAAGGCATTCAGCTGCTGCATGGTGTTCTCTGAAAGGTAGTTGTTTTCCCACAACTTTTTGAAAATTGCTTGGCACACTTCTGCTTGCTCTGGAGTTGAAGTTCTCGCAAACTTGTCAAAACTTATATCAAACCAGTCATAAACTTCTTTATGGATAGCATGGTACCTAAAAAAGAAACATGAAGTAGCATCACTTCAGACTTCTCATCTTGGTACAAATCTCATAAATAAACCTACACATTACGAGTCCACTGACAAAAAAAAATTAACATTTAAATCCCATAAACCTTCAGCACAGATAAATTCTAGATACATACTCTAAGACACAGATGATAACAACGAAAACATAAAGTTATGAAACAACACTAGAACACAAAGGTCAGAGCTTTACAAAGAAAAATTAGGAAATAAAGATACATTACTTGTCACAGATTTCTTGTGGGGAACAATTTTCCTCCAGAGCTTTGGTCTCAGGAACAGTACCATATTCATCAGTCCCACATATATATATATATATATATATATATATTGCATTATAGCCACGGAGACGACAATATCTAGCATACACATCAGCACTAAGAACACCTATAACAGAACAAACACACAAAACATTGCGTAATATTGGATCGTCGGTTTTGCTAGATTTGTCGGGTTTTACCGAGGTTTTCCGGATTTATCTGAATTTATGATTAGCGAATTTTTTAGCAATAAACCTGAACCCATGTAGTGACTGGATCACCGAGTTTACCGGTCTGACCGCGGATCTGAAAACACATTTTTCAAATTTAACATATATGTGCACTTGGTACTTTTTGTAAAATACCGTTTTCTTAGTTGTAATTTCGGGAGAAAAAAATTCTCATCACGGTATCGTTTAAGTTTAGGGAATTTGATTTTGATTTTTTTTTTTTTTGTCATCTGGGATTTTGATTTCTTCTATGAAGATAGATTTGAGGAAGAGATTGAAGAAGAAACCCGAATTCGATCTCGTGTAATCGCTTAGGAGGATGAAGCGCGTTTAGTATTAAAACTAAACTAAACTTAAACGACGTCGATTTTTGAAAAACAAATAAAAACAAAATCTCCCGAATAATAGGGCCAACCCTGTTTTGATCAAGTTTTCTAAACCAGGGTCTAAATTAGCCCGTATCAGTGTGATCCAAAGGTTTTTAAATGCTATGTCAGCATCTCTAACCCAGCGAGTAGTTTTTTAATTGATTCTTAAAGTTGTTCGTTTAATATTCCTTTACGAATTATTGTTTACCCCTTTTACACGTTGTTTTACATCTTTAGTGGGTTTACATCTTTAATGTGTTCGTTTAATATATAGCTTTCATGAAAATACTGAAGTAAAGAACCTAATATAATCTATTTCGGCCTTCTGTGCCTAATATAGGGAGTAAGTAAGTGAAATATATAGAAATCGGTCAAAAACAAAAGATGTTTTTTGAAATGAATTATTCTTCTCATATGTATGTATAAAAAGTGTATTATTTACAATGTGTGTTTTCCTCCTAAAACTAAGAATATGTAAACATAATTTTACTATTGTGTGGGCTCAACGAATCTGAGAAGTGACATTGAAGAAGAAAGCTTCGTCGCATGGTAGACTTAAACCACCGGTTGGATGATCATAACCGAACTCTTCTTCTGCTTTCCTAAGCAAAGCTTGGAAACATGGCTTGTTCAAGTAATAAACTGGAACAAGATATCTCTTCTTCTTCAGAGTTTCTCCAACGTACACAGCGAAGAACCCTTTAGGCGTTGAAGTTGATGATGATGATGATTCAGTAGTAAAAGACCGGCGAATAATTTGCTTAGTGGCAAAAAAACTCCTTAAGAAAGCCATTTCTAGTATTAGAAACAAAACAAAAAAATCTTTGAATTTATGGTTCAAGTTAAGATATCTTGATGTTGTTTGATGAGAGAAGCTTTGAGTTTGGTTTGTGAGCCATAGGGAATATGTGGGTCTATATATATAGGTGAAGTTAGAAAGGTCAAGTTGAAAAAAATACTTTGTATGTGAGTAGTGTGTGTGACCTACAAGGACATGGTTTTGGCAAATGGATTAATGAAAGCATTTGGATTTTAGGAAGCTGTAGGTTAATTAATGTTGGGATGTTGAGAAGTAGTGTGTGTCCTACATGCATGTGAAAAATGGCTACATTGGTTCTGTCTTCAGCTGCTAATGTCAAGACAATGATATTATTTTTATTGACTTAATTAACGGACGAATGGTACATATTAAATACTTGATAGCGTGTAACATTGTTAACAAACACAGTAATAGAAATTATTGTCACAGAATCAATAGCGGCAATGCATGTTAGCACTACTTAATTTAATCTTTATTGTGATTTGTGATATTGACTTTTCAATGTTTTTTAACGTGTTCCAAGTAACTAGTGGTATGAGTGGTAAAATTATTGACGTAAACGTCGCAAGCATGAACACTATTCATAAGCATTTTCTGTCCCATGTTATCTGATTCGTATCTAATCTTAAATCAAGATATACTCGACTATCGTAAGATCGTATAGTATTCTAACCTAACTACCAAAATAAATTATTTTAAATGCATTAATACCGGCAATATACTTGATTTTAAACATTCAAATACTCAAATATCTTAGAATCCAAAACCTCAAAATATCTACTCTAGAGACAAAAAAATACGATGATTTTCTATTTCACGAAAACAGGTCGGGCTAAAGTACGTACGGGTTATCTGATATTTTTTTTATATGGGCACTAGTCTCATCGTGAGACCCCTTTTAGAGTTTTGTCGAGTGGGTCAAAGCAGATATAAAGCTGTACTAAGGCGAGTGTCCTGAATTAATGATATCACCAAAAGAGTGAAAGAAGAAGATCACATGGAAAAAAGAAAGAAGAGTCGTGGAAGTTTGTTTAGTTACAATTTTGGTTTTCATAAAAGATTAAATAATCGACCCCAGTGGCGGACCCAGAAACTAATATTACCGGGGTCTACAAAATTTGTGCTTAATAATATAAAACTAAAGAGATATATATAAATTGCCAAAAAAGAAAAAAATAAACCAAAAGTGTCAATGGTGGGAATCGAACATGGGTTTAGGGGTGTCATTTCCATTGGAATTACAATTATTACTACTGGCACTGTGGATAAATACATGCATAAAATATTTGTTTTATTATTTAACGTGGGTCAAGTGACCCCCCTAATTCTTCACTGGGTCCGCCACTGATCGACCCAACTCTCATGTCCCATCTTCACTTGTCTGCTTCTATAATCACATCCACACTAGGGAAGATGTTCATCAAGAACACAAAAAGGTTCCTTTATTAGGTCTTTTGTCTGGCCTATTGTTTGGAAAATGGCATTAAAAAATACTTTTATAAGACAATACCATGTGCCATTTTATCTACAACTCACTAAACTAATCTTTCAATTTTTATTCAGGACAAACACATTTGATGAAGCTATGGTTGTTTGTGTTTACTTTTGTTAACTGTTCTTCACATCAAATCTCTATTGAGATTCCTAACGGTCACGGTCACATTCTAGTATACGTCGATAAAAGTTAGTACATATGTATATGGTTGTTTGTTTCAAGATCTGCCAAAAGCAGACGTGTTCTTAATTAGTATTTAGCCCAATTACACAAAAGGGGAAAAACAAAAAGTTAAGAAAAATTAATGGTGAAGTTGTGATCCTTAATTCTGTCTTTACAACTCACTAAACTAACCTCTCCCTTTTTTTCAGGACATACACATGCATTTGAAACTATGGCTATTTTAGGTTCTTGTCATCAAATCTCTTTTTAAGATTACATTTTAGTATACATCGATGAAAGCTATAGAATAAAAGATACATGGTTCAAGATCTGCCAAAGAGACCCTTTGGATCGACTTACAAAACCAGACTCTTGACAAGGCTTGAACAAGTTACACAAAATGAGAAAAAAGTGAAGAAAAATCTTGAAGTTGTGATTATAATTCTGTGTTTAAAATTTCCTTTATATCTCTCATATGAGAAACAAGAAGTAAAATAAATAAAAAATAAAAAAGAACATGAAGCAATCAATCAAATTTTACCCCTAACAAATCATTCACTAAACCTTCTCTTCTCCAAAAACACATTATACCCTTAAAACCCATTTGCTCTGTTTTCTCACGTTCCACCCAAAAAACCAATTCTCTTGAGGCTTTTGTTGCTCGTGTTGCCTCGGTCTAGACCGTCAGTAATCTACCATCTGAGCCGTGGGATTACAAAATTGAAGGCCTAGTGGAACTGGAACTGCTACGACTGGAACCTGAGTTTATGAAAACCGGAGTGTCTCTAGGCGACTGAGCTGTGGCGCCTCGTAAGCTGCCACTATTTCCCATATCTTTTGTCTTGTGGAGAAGAAAAGTTCCTGACAAAATGGTCACAAAGCCACATAGCTCGGTCGCAATTTGCAATCCGCTTTGAGAAGCCCAGTCCTGGACCATAAACAATACAGATGATGATGATGGTAATAATGATGATGATGTGCATATAAATTGGTAGATATACTCTACCTTGAACATGATCATGCTAGCTAAGATGGTGAATGTAGTAAACATAACATAATACACTGGAGATATGACCGCTGTGTTGAAATTATCCAGAGCCTACACAGATGAATACAAAAATGAATTTGTTATTCGAAAAAGTTTTGAAAATGTGACAAGAGAATCAATATTTGTTATTACCTTATTCAAGTAGTTGATTTGCAAAAGGCAACATATGGTCACTACTATGATAAAAATCCATGCGTGGAAGTACTTGAACTGGTTCATCCCAGAAAAAGTCAGCTTTATGGCGATCGCTACAGCTTTAACACTCATAACCTAACACGCAAGAGACCGAGACACTCACTTAAAAAGCGAGGAGAACATATACTAAGAGATGGCTCAAGAAAAAAAATATGAAAACATACAGTAAGAGAACCCATTAAAGAGCAAATCCCAACATATACTATCATATGCGTCTTCCCATAACGCGGCTCGTAGTAGAAGATCAGCACAAGCACCACAACCAACACCACAGCAGAGTAAGCAAGGAAACCTAGTTTAAACAATAAAACAATAGAGCATATTTCAGTCTAGTTAGAATCTGTTTTTTTTTTGTCAAAACATTTATAGATCTATCTATACCTGGTTCGGTAGCAAGGTGCCATACTTGCTTGACTGATTCAATATCTTGCTCATGAGGAGCATGTAAAACAATCGTTGTAGATCCAACAACACAGAGAACGCAACCAAGTATACCAAACATATGTAACTTCTCTTCCAAAATAAAATGTGCTAGCACTGCGCTGCATAACAAGGTTAATGTTTTCAGGGAACTTTCGATGTTTTACGCAGATATAAAGTGAGAGAGATAGGTGTAGTGGATACAGATACCTGAAAATAATACTTAGAGCTCCCAAAGGTGTCACTAAAATAGCCGGTGCAAATGCATAAGCTGCAAAATTAGCTATTTCCCCAACAATCACTGTATAAAGTAAGGAATACAATATTAATTCTTCTAACCAAGATCCATCTGTGTAGTTACAATTCAATAGGAAGAGGATTTGAACTATTTTTCTATGCTTTTGCTTGTTCATATATCTCCTTATTCCCAGGATCAGTTTAAAGTTAACCAGATTACTACAAACGTGTGGTATCGATGCCAGATCAATCTAATGATGTTACTCTTCCAAGCTATCAGATTTCTTTCATACAGAATTATGATGTCTCAATATAAAAACCAAAGTTTTCAGATCATTTATAAACGACAAGTCTTCGATGAACAATCTGGCAAAGGACTAGAAACATTCTCTAGTTAAAACAGAGATGGTTTCAAGATTTTCAAAAAAAAAAAAACAAAAAAAACAGAGATGGTTTCAATAGTGATAAAATCCAAAAACATGTCTTAAGTACACAAAACTGCCAAAGTTCATAACAACTCTAGCTAATAGCAAACAAGTAAAATGATTTGCAGCAGAATTTCCCAAAACCATTATAGATATTGATCAAACTTACTTGTAATCATTCCAGCCCACCACCAAGGTTCATATAAGTATCCATACCCTCCTTCACCTAATCACAGCAATAAAACAAGAAGAAGCGAAATAAGTAAAAACAATAAGTAAATATATATTTGAAGAACATAGTTAAATATAGCTAAATGAATCAGAGAACCTGCTCGTGCTCCGCTTACACCGGCCTTCTTAAGACCTTTTTTCTTGATGATGAAGCTAGAACCAATGAATATACTTGAAGACACTGCTAAAATGACTCCATGTATATTATCTGGTGACATCTCCTCCATCTTGATAACTTTTTTAGTATGCTTATATACAATTTAGATGATTCAGATTTTTACTAATGAAAACTCCACTCTCAGATAGCTTATTGCGTCTACAAAAAAAAAAAACAAACAAACAAGACTCAGAGTCAATAAAACTACTCTATGATAAAGAATCAACATAAGACACATATATTCCAAACCATTACTAATAAATTTAGCAGAAAATTAAAATCTGAGTTTTCAAAAAATCATTGTGCAGAAAATTTGATAACCAGACAAATGGCGAAAGTAGATTACAGAGAGACACAAAACAGAGATATGGAAGCAAGGAAAAAGACAAATCTTAACCTATTAACAAATAAAAATCGAAACGATGCCTAAAACAAAAAAGCTTGGACTACAAAATCTAAGATCTTTCGATTGTTCACGAGATTAACGAATTTGAGACCCACAAAAACGCTTTTATACGTTACCTTTTGTTCCACATTAAACCATTACTCGTTCGATTAATAATAAAAAAATCCCTAGTAATTGAGAAAACGATTCTAAGGAGAAACGAAAAAACAAATATCTAGAAGCTAGAAGTAGTAATAGAATATTCGAATCTGTATCAAACCTTTTTCATCTCTTCCATTTTTGTACACCAATACAAAATCAAGAATGTGGAAGACGTAATAATAAACGGAAATAATGATTTTTCCGTTTTTTTTTTGTTTTTTTTTTTTTGTTTTTCTTGCTGCTGAAACGTAATGTGAAAATTTTAGGGTTCTTTGTGTTTGGTAGAACTGAATCTGAAAAAAAAAATATGAAAGCAAGAAGAGGAGACAGAGAGAGATTGTGTATGTAACGAAATTATAGGAAACTTTAGAACTAACCAAATGCACACACACTCTTTATACAACTCAAAACCATAAGAGTTACACACGTACAAAACTTTTAAATTTAGACCGTTTCGGTTCACCTTTATTCGTTTTTTTTCAGAAATTTTATTTTATTCTCTCTGAATTTTCTACTTACTAAAATCAAATTTTAAGAAAACACGAATTTGAACAGAACTCTTCATTACCAATCCCAATTGTATAATACACTTATTATCAATAACCACTATTAATTTTTAATTGTTATGGATAAAAAAGAAAAAAGAAAATTGTGTATCTTATTCCATGTATATATAAAGGTACAATATTTGGAGAAAAAGTATAATTTATAGAACAAAGTAGAACATTTTAGAAGATGGACCTATAATGGGTATCCATTTAATGGGTTCATAACACTCCCATTTAGATGTCACTATAGTAAAAATATTCCTAATGCGCATAAGATGAATGTTGCCTCATTAAAAACCTTACTAGGAAAACTCTGTGGAAAAAATCATGGTCAAGGAAAAAAGAGTGCAGTGTGCATTTACTCTCATTCATGAATACATCACTGATCTTTGAGATGACGCGATCCAATCTTGTTGAATTAACATCTTGAAAGTGATAGTTTGGAGTGTCTTGATAAATAAGCTTGCAAAATCTTCACTTGAATGAATCTTCATTCCACATATATCGTTGTTCTTCTCCAGTTCATAGGTCTCGTAGATGACTCATCTTAATCATTCTCTTTTCGCTTCTGGCGATCTCATTAATGTATGATAATGACCTTAAAAGAGTGATAGACTTTTATCATTGTAATTACAACATTTTCTCTTAAGTGTTTACCAATTGCGTGTTCTTTATTGTCTCGTTAAAAAACATTTTCATGCAAAAACCCAAATGGGACAAAAAGCCATGATAAAGGAAAAGAGTACAACCACGCACATAATCATATTCTTTCCATAGAAGTATCATCTTCATGATATATTTTCTGATCATATACATAATCTTTTAGGAATTTCTATAAGCAAAGCATTAGGCACTAACTCTTATTATTGTCATATAATCTCTCGAGTTATTGGACTTTCAGTCCATAGCATCATCCTCATATAGATTATGTCTCATCTATTTGGAGTTCAAGCTAAATACTTTTTTACATATAGTCTTTCAGACATTTATCCTCTTCTTGTAAGAGTTACTATTTTGCTTTCCTTTTTAGCATAAAAAATCACATCTTTCAATTATTAAAGAGATTAATAAATTGTTCAAGTAGCAGTTTAAGTATGGTACATACAGACCAAACATATGCAAATATCTCTTATGTAAAATCATACAAGGATCTCTGAGATAACGTCTATTTTCACTAGATGTTATATTTAAGATACCTGAACATAATTATATCTTTCAAAGGTTCTTTACCTCATATTATTCTCATCATATCACTTGTAATAACTCTTCAAGAGTTTCACTGATGTTTAAATTACTGATCCATTTGATCTGTGCAAAAGTAGTGCAGACTAAGAACCGTGCAAAATTCTAGTAGAATTAGATCCATACAAAATACATAATTCGTACAGAATTCGAGTTATGTAATACCAGCATAATCTGATTCGTGCAAAATATGATTTGTGCAAATTTTGGATACTGGATACAATATTTGCATACGTCATGAAGACTCATATTCATACAGAACTCATGCAAAATCTGATTTTGCATTTACCAGAAGAATGTTTTCATCTCATCTTCTTTTTTCAAATATTCCACTGGATATGAAATCTTTCTAGGAGTTCTAATAATTACACATATACCCTTATACTCTACATTAAAACCTTTTTTTTGGAGATGCTTCTAGCATCTTAAACTCTTATGCATGCTTATAGCATCTTAAACCCTTATGGCTGCTTCTAGCAATTTAAATCTTTCTGAATTGTTTCTACCAATTTAAATCCCTTTGG
The DNA here is from genome assembly GCA_028015245.1 of Cardamine occulta. Classification (NCBI taxonomy): domain Eukaryota; kingdom Viridiplantae; phylum Streptophyta; class Magnoliopsida; order Brassicales; family Brassicaceae; genus Cardamine; species Cardamine occulta. The sequence goes on from CM051389.1 coordinate 7,664,905, forward strand.
GACTGCTTCTAGCAATTTAAATCTTGGAACTACTTATAGCAATTTAAATCTTGGAACTAAATAAGATATTCTCTTACTGCCAGACTATTTAGGAACTTAAACATAGTTGCATCCACCACTAGAGATTTCTATGTCTTTCTCAGAACTTTTATGTATCTCTTATAATATCACGATTTTTGTTCCTCTTGTCCCACTAATTTTACACATTCACGTATACGGACTACTAGTCCACATACTTATCTCTACAAGAGATTATTTTCTTTCACTTTGGCCAGTTATCACTTTGTGTACATCTTTAATAAACTTATATACCATGGTTTATGATCTTCAATTTTCGTCCTTAAAATCAACTGCTACATTGCATTCACAAATATTATCGACATCAATTTGCTTTTCTGGTTCCATTCCAGACATGACTCAACTAGTTAAAATCTCTTATCACTATCATTACTAGGTACCTAGATTTCTTTCTTTGTCATGTCTAATGTCTCTTCTAGACATCTTTAATATCTTAACTACCTCGGTTCTGCCATATTTATTATTTGCTCCTTTTATTTTCTGAGAACTTTTATCTTTGGAACTAAGGTCTATCACGCTTCATGCGATCTTTATACTCACATGCATTTGATACTGTTATTTTATGACATCAGTTATAATCGGAGCACAACTATATATGTGATTGTATCACACTAATCTGGTCAGTAAGCGTCTGACAATAAATACGCTAAATTTTTTAATGAATTATCTTTTGAACTTCTAGTTCACATTATTTCTTTCGATGAGGATCAATGATAATTCCTTTCAATATATTTTTTTTTCAGCTGTTTACTATCTCCCATTTATGTTGAAATTACTTACTCAATGAAATAACATTCTCCTCTTCAAGGGAGTTTTATATCCAACATACTTTATCAACCTCTTTGAGGTCTTATCTTAGATTTATTTGGTGGAGCAACTCAAAGTATATATCACATTCAAAACTTTAAAATGGGAAATATCTGCTTCCTAACCAAAAACTAGTAGTAATGGATAGATCTCATGATAATTCATTGGCTTAATGTAAATCAATGCTACTGCATGTAATATCTTGTGTATGAACATGAAATACATGATGTTCAATACTTTTATCAATGGACATATAATAATCATCAAAGGCTTGAGACGCGAATTCACTAGCATTATCAAGACAAATTGCCTTTAAAGAAAAATATGGAAAATATGCTCATAATTTAATCAATTGAGCCAATAGCCTAGCAAAAAAAAAAATTACGGGTCAATAACAAAGATACATGTGACCATATAGTAGATGCGTCACTTAGAACCATAAAATATCTAAAGGTTCCACACGATGGATGAATCAGTCTACATATATCATATCATCTTGTATCCGTTGCATAAAATTAATCAATTCAGAATTTATCTTCGCTGGTGAAAGTTTTATGATTAGCTTGCCTTGTGAACAAGCAGTACATGTAAAATCATTAGGAAGAATCCTCTCGTTCTTTAATGAATGTCCACATAAATTCATTATTATTTTTCATATCATCATCGAACTGGGATTGCCTAATAGGTCGTGCCAAAAATTGAGGTTCTTAGTAACTTCTAGTTTACTTTAATATTTGTCTCAATCATACTAATCTTAGTATAGTATAACACAATGGAGAATGCGGGTAGTCTTTACACAATATGTTTTAGAGCCTTTGATAATACTTATCATTTGAAGGTATTAATCATTTCTTTCACTCATAATCTCAATATGATATCAAATTCTGTGGATATACTTAAAACTCAATAGGTTTCTCTGAGACTTTGGATAATATAACAGATTATATCTCGTTATAACGCATCAATAATTTCAAGTTGCATTCCCATAGGCAATAACATATATGCTCCTCTTGAGCCTTTATTATTTGTGCACTACTCGAAACAATACTCACACTAGCTTTTTTATTTTCAAATGAGAAAATTATATCTTATTTTTCATAATGGTGTGATTAGTTGTACTCTATTCCTAACATAAATCTCTACCATTTATTGCTCTTCAAGCAAAATAAATCATAATCAAAATATAAGATTTAAATTAATAAATAAATAGTTATATAAAATAAATCAAATCAATATCAATATTCACTCACTAGTTTGCTACTACCATACCATTAAACTAGGTTCTCAATCAATCAATCAATTTAATTCATCAAACGAGATATGTACAACTTTCATGCAATATATGTTTTGTACTTGAGAACAAATAAGCAGCAGAGAACGGTTCAAATACACTATTAAATCAAAATAAACGATAAATGTTTTGTGTAAAATCCGTGTGAAATCAATTCTGTGCAAAATCCGTACGAAGTCATGTTTTTGCAAAATACTGAATAAAACTGTTCTGTGCAAAATGCAAGATATAATCATATCTCTGCAAAATTCAGACTAAATAACTTCGTGCAAAAATCGAGTAAAACAATATTTAATTTAATGACCGAAACAATGCAGATTTATAACCAAAATTTCCATGCAAGTTTTGGGCTCAACAAATATCATGATTAAAATTCTAGTAATCTCTATCAATCATATAATCACTTTACCATAGTTTATCATAATTTTAAACTAAAATAAAGGTTTATTGAGATGCATCAGAAATTAAAAAATCATGAAATATTCATCTCATAGTATGATAAAAGCAATTTATCTCATAGTATGATAAAAACATGTGGCGATAAATATAAATCATGAATACTTATCTCGACAATAATGGAGATCGAAGATGCCATTGATGAAAAATTGAAGTGACATCAATAAGATCATAATTCCATGTCTTGTATATCTCACATCCAAAGAAAACATGTGTCAAAGAAATTGATGATTTCTAGATAAATATAAACTAACGATAAACGATTTATCAAACCAAATAATTAAAGCAACACAGATTTCAATGAGATGATCTAATCAGATAGATTTAGTTATC